>JAWPEI010000051.1:292500-541699 GCA_035578085.1 Solanum pinnatisectum
ATTAGTATCCAGTTTTTAGATAATAGCTACGCGCCTCATAGGCAGTCCTTTAATGATAGCAGGCTCATGTCTTCTGTGAGTATGAATAGACATTCTTTGTCTAGTCATAGACTTTTGCCTGCAATGCACCATATTTCTCCAATTGATCCAATTTATGGTCCGGCCCGAGATCGTGCTGCTTCATTACATACTATTGGTTCTAATGGGAACTCTGTGGTCAAAAAGGTAAAGATTGACCCGAAAACCAATATAGTGCAGGTGAATAATGATGGTCCTGACAAGGATATTCCTTCAGCTTCTGAAATGGTGTTTGATTTAAATGATTCTTAATGATTCCACACCAAATTGATTTTAGTCCAGGTTCACTGGCAAGAAAACATATTCAAAAAGAATTTTTTGATGAAAAATGGAATCGATTTAAAACTTGGTTCTTTGATGCTTATAGCAAAGAAGATTTAAATTGTATTTCTCAGGAGTTTTATGAAACTTGTGCTTTACATAATCAAATTATGTATTTTGTTCCTTGGTTTATAACCACTTATTTACTGTTATATATCAACGTTATTGAAAGGACTTATAAAGATGGAAATGGTAACCTGTTAAAGGCTATATACCCTCCTCAGTCATCATTTGTTTTACCAAATAATACTGGTATTACTTTCTGAGCTTTTCAAAAATTTATTGATGAAGATATTGCTTCAATCAGTATTAATGAAATTAATAAACTGATTACTCAAAATAATTATTTAAGTCTTTTTGTTAAAGTGTTAGGGGAGCATATAAGTTCTCTTGACAAAAAACTTGATGATTTAACTATTTTAATAAAAGATATTAAGGCTGATATAGTCAAAACTAAATTTAAAGAAAAAGCTGTTATTGCTTCAACTTCGGAAAATATTCCTACAGTAGTCTCTACTTTTTTTCAAAGACCGATTGAAATTTCTGATTTTAAACCAACTTCTTTAAAAAATTTAGAAGACCTTTTGAGCGAAAAATTTGCTAATCTAGACATCGGAGAGCTTGCGGCTAAGAAGCTTGCTAGATTAAATTTTGGTCCTATGGATTTATCACAAGATTTTGTTGATAAAATGGAAAAGACAGGTGATTCTTCAGAAGTTAATAAACTAAGGAGTTACCCCAAGAAAAATAGCAGTTACGCTACCAAACCTAGTATGAATACATACTACTATCCTTGCCCAACTCCTCAAGATGTCTTAATCGAAGAACGTGACTGGAATCAGACTAATACGTCTTACTGTGGTTCCGAGATTTATGAATGGAATCTAGATGGGTTAACAGATCGACAGTTAACCATTATGGTACATCGAATGCTGATGTATTCAACTATTTGCAAGAGTGTTAAAAACACAGATAGAACGATCTGCAAGATGATTATTGCAGGTTTTACAGGTCAACTTAGAGGATGGTGGGATAATTATCTTACCACCGAGGAGAAAGCTTCGGTTATTAATGCCATAGCCGACGATGAAGGAGTTGATAACTTAGGAATGGCCTTGGTAAAAAACAGAGAAGATGCTGTGTATACCTTGATTCTTACTATTTTAGAATACTTCAATGGTAGATTTACCAACTAGCATGAGACAGTAAGAACGCTGCTAAACGGTCTTAGATGTCAAACTTTGGCCTATTTTAGATGGTATAAAGATACTTATCTTAGTAGGGTGATGGAATTACCCGAAAATAAGATGGAATATTGGAAAGCAAAGTTCATTGACGGACTTCCTCCTCTTTTTGCAGAACGAGTTAGAAAAACTCTAAGAGGAAATTAGGTTGATATACCTTATGCCACTTTAAGCTACGGAAAAATTATAGGAGTATGTACACAGGAAGGATTAAACCCGTGTAATGAACTTAAAATGGCAAGACAGCTCAAGATGGATAAGCTGAAAGAACGATCATAGTTGGGAGATTTTTGTGAACAATTTGGTTTACCTAATCCCACACCGAAGAAGGATAATTACTATAGATCGTCAAAAGATGAAGAGTCTTCGGGTAAAAGGAGAAGATCTAAGTGAAGACATAGATCTAAGGAAGATCGAGAGGCTAGAAAAAGCCATTGTAAATCTAAAAGATTTACTAAAGATAGATCGGGAAGAGATCTCTCTAGAATAAAATGCTACAAGTGTGGTAAACTTGGGCATATCGCTCCTAATTGCAAGTTACACAATTTGAAAACTTTGAAACTGGAAAACGACACTTATGAAAAGATTTATAGTATGTTATACACCTCAGGTTCGGAAGAAGATTATGAATCAGATACAGGTTCTAATATAGAATTATTTGATTCCTCTAATTCTGATAATAATTGTACTACTGCTTGTAATACTTGTCAGGATGATGATTGCAATTGCGAGGAAGATGAGATTTACAAGCTTCAATCGTAATTCCAAGATTTTAATTTAAACACGATCACTTCTGATAATGTGATTGAGCTTTTGAAGGAAGTCACTGATAGTCGGCTTCGTGAAAAAATTATTAATTTGGCTGTTTCAAATGAAGCTAGTACTTCAAAAATTATTGAAAAACGAACTACTGATTTAAATGATTTTCATTATGAAAGTCCCTACTCTTTAAAAGTGGTAGAAGATCGTATTGCTAAAAAACATAATGTTATTAAAAAGGATTCCTCTTTTGATGATTTAAAAATAGAGGTTGAGAATTTGAAAAGGGAAATCAAGGTTCTTAAACAGAGCCAGTTGATTTGTGATCACCGTATTACTCAGATTGAGATTAATAATACTGACGAAGATAGGTTTTCAAAAAATAAAGGAAAACAAGTTGAAGGTGAAAATCTCCAGCTTGACAGCCCTGATCCTAAACAAGATTCGTTTCTAGGAATGATGCAGATTGTTACAGCTCATAAATGGTATATTAAATGTATTATTTTAATTGATAATAGCTTTTTTATAACTAACATTGCAATGATTGATAGCGGTGCAGATGTTAGCTGTATTCAGAAAGGTTTAGTACCAACTAAATACTTTCAGAAAACGACCCATTTGGTAAAATCTGCTTCCGGTCATGCTCTAGATATAGAGTATAAGTTACCTAATGTAAAGATTTGTCAGAATAAAGTCTGCATTCCTCACTTCTTCTTTTCAGTTAAAAATCAGTTAAACCTTCCAATTATACTTGGAACTCCTTTTATAAATGCAATCTACCTTTTCACAGAGATCGATGCGAAAGGATTCTCAGCAAAGTATAAGGATAATGAGATAACTTATTCCTTTGTTACAGATCCGGTAACCAGAGATATTAGTGTTTTGATAAAAATGAAGCAGAACCATATGGACTCATTACAATTGGAGTTATTTAGTATGAACATCGAAGATTCAATGAAATCTGCTAAGGTAAGGGAAAAAATCAAATTGATTTCTGAACAGATGGCTGTGGATATTTGTGTAGATCATCCTAGCGCTTTTTGGGATCGCAAAAAGCATATTGTGACTCTTCCATATGAAGAAGGATTTGTAGAGGATAATATCCCTACTAAGTCTCGACCCTGCCAAATGAATGCTGAATTAGTAGATTTCTGCAAAACTGAGATTGATAATCTATTACAAAAGGGTTTGATAAAACCTTCCAAGTCTCCTTGGTCTTGCACAGCCTTTTATGTTAATAACGCGGCTGAAAGGGAACGAGGTGTTTCGAGATTGGTGATTAACTACAAACCATTGAATAAACACTTAAAGTGGATCAGATATCCTATTCCTAATAAAAGGGATTTATTATCAAGATTATATGATGTCAATATATTTTCAAAATTTGATTTAAAATCAGGATATTGGCAAATACAGATTTTTAAAGAACATTCTTATAGGACTGCTTTTAATGTCCCATTTGGACAATTCGAATGGAATGTCATGCCTTTTGGTTTGAAAAATGCCCTTTCTGAATTTCAGAAAATCATGAATGATATTTTCAATCCTTATATGGAATTTATTATTGTCTATATAGATGACATTCTAGTATTTTCTAAAACTTTTGAACTACATATTAAACATCTTGATATTTTCAAAAGGGTTGTGATACAAAACGACTTAGTTATTTCTAAACCAAAAATGAGTTTATTTCAAATGGATGTTCGATTTGTAGGACATCAAATTTGTCAAGGGAAGATTACTCCCATTTAAAGAGCTATTGATTTTGCTGATAAATTTCCTGATGTTATCACAGATCGAAACTCAACTTCAGAGATATCTGGGAAGTTTGAATTATATTTCTCCATTCTATAAACATCTTTCTAGAGATTTAGCGCCGTTATATGACAGGCTAAAGAAGGATAATAAGTCTCTTTGGGATGAGACTCTTACTAATCTGGTAAAGAATATTAAGAGGAGAGTGAAATAACTACCCTGCTTAGCACTAGCCAACCCTGCTTGGCAAAAGATTATTGAGACAGATGTGTCGAATATTGGATATAGAGGAATTCTTAAACAAATTAATCCTCATGATAAAAAAGAATATTTGATTAGATTTCATTCTGGGAAATGGAACGAAGCCCAGAAGAAATATGCAACAGTAGCACATGAAACACTAACTATGGTCAAGTGCGTTCTTAAATTTCAGGACGATCTGTACAATCAAAAGTTTTTGATAAAAATCGACGCCCAATCAGTCAAATTTATGTTTGACAAAGACTTTAAGCACGATGCCTCGAAATTGATATTCGCCAGGTGGCAAGCGCAATTAGCCCCTTTCGATTTTGATATCCAATATAAAAAGGGAGTTGATAACTCGTTACCAGATTTCTTATCTTGGGAATACATTCAATAAATCATGTTTTTTAGAATCTTTATTGATGATGAAACTCTCATTTCTATATTAAGGGTTCTTACATATTTACCTAGAGATATGAAAAATCATATCATTGAAAAAATTGTAGATAAAATCTTAAAGGAAGATTTTCCTCACATTCAAATAGCATGTTATTCAGATAATGATAATTATCTGACAGACTATTTTTCAGAATGATAACGAAAACAAGTTATGTTTGCAGGATGGATCCACCTTGGGTTCACATCAAAGGAAGGGGAAGGGAAATAACAGCCCCGAACAGAGGCAACTATGGTTCTTATGGAACTAGATCATCGCAAGGATCGTCATACAGATCCGACTCAAATTCCCAGGTTATACCAACAGGAAGAAAAACTTTACTTAATAAAAGAACCTCGTCTCAAGAGGAATCTTCATCCAGTTCACAACAATTGGTTAGTTTGGAAGATATTCCAAAAAATAGTCCATTATATGCTCATATACAGGCCTATCTGGAAGGTAAGAAGCAAAAAAATAGTTTTGTTTCAAATTATAAAAGAAGATTATGATGATATCAAGTCTTATGAAAAACTGCAAAAAAGGAGAGATGATATTTTTCTTAGAAAATGCGGATTTGCAGAGAAAAGATGAACCTTGGAAAATATTCCAAAGGTACCTTGTTAATGGATTATATTTTCCAGGAGAGTCATATAAGACTCTATCTTATTATGAAGAAATCTTAACGAGTACAGGAAGTGTAGAATTTCAGCACTTCAGCACAGGTAATCCCCACGAAAAAAGTTATAACTTTTCTAAATTTATTATTAAACAGATTATATATGTTGAAGATTAGGGTATGTCAACCATGAGAGAAAAACAAATAAGCATTAATAATGCAAGGATGAATGTTACTTATTGCGATTATATCCGAGCATTTGATGTAGCACTATATTATAACAACGACAAACATAAACATACGTGGTTTGTCAAGGTATGTGCAAAGATTTTTACTGATAATATACCAAATTGGTGGTCATACCATGGCCCGACTGTAAAAATTCTACCAGAGCCATTCTTAAATTTATACAAAGAATGGGCAAAAATATCACCGGATTTGAACAGGTTATACCAAGAAGAACATGTTAGTTGGATAGAGAAAATAGATCAAATCTATTTCTTTATTGAATTTTCAATCCCATGGATACATAAATGGGCCCCTGAAGTGGGATTTAATGAAGAAAATATTCCCTGTCTTTATAGGACATATTTTAATAATTTCTGGGATAAATTGTTAAAACAAGATCCCAAGACTAAGCAATTGATTGGGCAAGACCTTATGGACACTATTAAATAAAAAATTGTTGATTATAGAACAATTCGCCCGGATAATCTTGTTAAAGATAACTCAGTTCGACATATTGCTCGAAAAATCTCCTTTCATGACGGAGATAAGGAACAAATGATTCAAGATTATCTTGAAGAGGTAAGAAGAAATTTACTTCAAACAATAACTCAGATAGATAAATCAGACACCTCAATGCGAAGTGAACATAGCAACGATGTGAATGATTCACAAAGAGCAGAGTCAGAACATATGTTGTCGGCCACCGAATTACAAGATGCGGAAAATTTTTTGCAGCAAATGAAAGCCTTAGAAAAAGGCAAAAACGTAAAAGAGGCATAGACATGTGAAGACATGTGAAGAAGGACCCACACAATAGTAAAATTACTGTTGCAACAGTAGAAACACTGTTTAGGGACCCAGATAAGGGCCCTCTTGTACTGTACATAGATTCCTTATATTTTTTATTTTCCTATATAAGTCTTAGCTTAGTTTTGAGAGGAGGCATCAGAAAAATTCAGCTCTCTCTCTTCTGTTCTTTGTTTTGAAGTTTGTAAGTCTTTTTGTAAGCTTTCCGAAGTACTATTCCGATCAATATATAAATAAACCGGTCAGTTATTCAGAGTTCTTTGGTTCTTGAAGACGTCCTTTATAAGGTACTTATTTTCTTTTTAGTCTTCTATTTAGTATGTTTCTCCTATCCAAGACTATGTCCGGCTAAAGATTATCTATGTCAAATAACTAGCTTCTCTCCTATATAGACCATGAACGAATCTAAGCTCTATTTAAATATAAAAGAATTTTAGTATGGCTTTTCAACTTGGTTCCGAGATCGAGGTACAGTTGAATCTAGCACTACTCTTATTGGCTTTGCCTTAGTAACTCCACCTAGACAGTTGTGGTTTTAGCTCGAAAAAAGTGTTTTTGATAAGTAGGGCACTCTATACCTAGTTAGAACCACCAGGCACATGGGCTCAATAAGTTGTATGTATTAGATTCTGACAGACCCTTTGCTCGGGTAAAAAGCATACTATGCAGTTTGAAAAACTATGCCAAAATTCTAGTATATTTCGATTCTTTCGCAGGCAGACTACCACTAGCTTAAGGATGCTTTAATTGCTTGATCTATGACTTGGCGGATTACCGCCAGGTCCTTGATCCTGTAAAGATGGTATAATAATAATAATAATAATAATAATAATAATAATAATAATAATAATAATAATAATAATAATAATAATAATAATAATAATAATAATAATAATAATAATAATAATAATAATAATAATAATAATAATCATCATTTAGCACTACTCTTATTGGCTTTGTCTTAGTGACTCCGTCCGGCCAGCCGTGGTTTTTAGCCTGAAAAATGAGTTTGATAAGTAAGGCACCTTATACCCGGTTAGAACTGCCAGACACATGGGCTCAATAAGTTGTATGTATTAGATTCTGACAGACCCTTTGCTCGGGTAAAAGTATATCATGCAGTCTGAAAAACTATGCCAAAATTCTTGTATATTTCGATTCTTTCGCAGGCGGACTACCGCTAGCTTAAGGATGCTTGACTTGCTTGATCTTTGATTGGGCAGCCTACAGCCAGGTCCTTGATCCTTTAAAGATGGTATCAGAGCCTAGTTCTTTTTATGGAATATATAAGAGATATAGGTGAAATATTCGATATAGATATTACACTTTCACCCATGGATCTCGGAGATACAAGTACTAAAAGTACTAGACTAGAAGAGGTAGATATACCTCATAATCTTGACTTATTAAATAAATGGACAATTCCTAAAGTCCCTATTGAAACTATATATGACTATGGTTGGTTTGATAAACTTTCTTCAAAACAATTGATTAAGACAACTGAGCAGTCTCTTGCTTTAAATTCTTCTAAACAAACTATTCGCTTGTTAAATGAACGAGATGTGATTTTTTTTTATAAAAATCAGTATAATTATTTGTATATTGGTATGGTTCAAATTGCCTTTAAACCTTTGACTCTTAAAGGGTTGCCTGAGACTTTTTAAGCTGCTCTTCGTGATGCTAGAAATTTAAATTTTCGTCAGTCTCTAATGGGTTCGATAGAATCTACGATAGCCTATGGTCCGATTTATTTCAATACGCAACCTAATTTGCAGTTATCTCTTACTGATACGAATATTCTCGATGCTCTAACATTAAATGTTAAAACTCATGGTTATAACTATGCACCTGGTTCGGAACTTATTTGTTTATCTTACCGAATATATTTTAAATTATTATCTACTGTTAATCCTAGATGTAGATTATATGATATTTGTAATCAAACTATTTTGGTGGAAACCAATTTTGCAAGGTCCAAGGTCACTACTAGAAGACCTATTAAGTGGGAAGAAATAGATTTCCCTACTTCGTGGACTCTAAATTCGGTTATATCCCCAAATCAGTTGACCGATGCTGTTACTAATTCTGATTTTTCTCATATTTCTCAAAATCCCGATGGAAGGATTAGTATCCAGTTTTTAGATAATAGCTACGCACCTCATAGGTAGTCTTTTAATGATAGCAGGCTCATGTCTTATGTGAGTATGAATAGACATTCTTTGTCTAGTCGTAGACTTTTGCCTGCAATGCACCATATTTCTTCGATTGGTCCAATTTATGGTCCGGCTCGAGATCGTGCTGCATCGTTACATACTATTGGTTCTGATGGGAACTCTGTGGTCGAAAAGGTAAGGATTGACCCGAAAACCAATATAGTGCAGGTGAATAATGATAGTCCTGATAAGGATATTCTTTCAGCTTCTGAAATGGAGTTTGATTTAAACGATTCTTAATGATTCCACACCAAATTGATTTTAGTCCAGGTTCACTGGCAAGAAAACATATTCAAAAAGGATTTTTTGATGAAAAATGGAATCGGTTTAAAACTTGGTTCTTTGACGCTTATAGCAAAGAAGATTTAAATTGTATTTCTCAAGAGTTTTATGAAACTTGTGCTTTGCATAATCAAATTATGTATTTTGTTCCTTGATTTATAACCACTTACTTACCGTTAAATATCAACGTTATTGAAAGGACTTATAAAGATGGGAGTGGTAACCTGTTAAAAGCTATATACCCTCCTCAGTCATCATTTGGTTTACCACATAATACTGGTATTACTTTCTCAGCTTTTCAAAAATTTATTGATGAAGATATTGCTTCAATCAGTATTAATGATATTAATAAACTGATTACTCAAAACAATTATTTAAGTCTTTATGTTAAAGTGTTAAGGGAGCATATAAGTTCTCTTGACAAAAAACTTGATGATTTAACTATTTTAATAAAAGATATTAATGCTGATATAGTCAAAACTAATTTTAAAGAAAAAAACTGATATTGCTGCAACTTCGGAAAATACTCTTACAATAGTCTCTACATTTTTTCAAAGACCGATTGAAATTTCTGATTTTAAATCAACTTCTTTAAAAAATTTAGAAGACCTTTTGAGCGAAAAATTTGCTAATCTAGACATCGGAGAGCTTGCGGCTAAGAAGCTTGCTGGATTAAATTTAGGTCCTATGGATTTATCACAAAATTTTGTTGATAAAATGGAAAAGACAGGTGATTCTTCAGAAGTTAATAAACTAAGGAGTTACCCCAAGAAAAATAGCAGCTACGCTACCAAACCTAGTATGAATACATACTACTATCCTCGTCCAACCC
Organism: Solanum pinnatisectum; assembly: GCA_035578085.1. Classification (NCBI taxonomy): domain Eukaryota; kingdom Viridiplantae; phylum Streptophyta; class Magnoliopsida; order Solanales; family Solanaceae; genus Solanum; species Solanum pinnatisectum. The sequence continues at coordinate 302,315 of JAWPEI010000051.1, forward strand.
CTCATGATGTCTTAATGGAAGAACGTGATTGGAATCAGACTAATACGTCTTACTGTGGTTTCGAGATTTATGAATGTAATCTAGATGGGTTAACAGATCGACAATTAACCATTATGGTACATCGAATGCTGATGTATTCAACTATTTGCAAGAGTGTTAAAAACACAGATAGAACGATCTGCAAGATGATTATTGCAGGTTTTACAGGTCAACTTAGAGGTTGGTGGGATAATTATCTTACCACCGAGGAAAAGGCTTGGGTTATTAATGCCATAGCCGACGATGAAGGAATTGATAGCTTAGGAATGGCCTTGGTAAAAAACAGAGAAGATGCTGTTTATACCTTGATTCTTACTATTTTAGAACACTTCAATGGTAGATTTACCAGCCAGCATGAGACAGTAAGAACGCTGCTAAACAGTCTTAGATGCCAAACTTTGGCCTATTTTAGATGGTATAAAGATACTTATCTTAGTAGGGTTTTGGAATTACCCGAAAATAAGATGGAATATTGGAAAGCAAAGTTCATTGACAGACTTCCTCCTCTTTTTGCAGAACGAGTTAGAAAAACTCTAAGAGGAAATCAGGTTGATATACCTTATGCCACTTTAATCTATGGAAAAATTATAGGAGTATGTACACAGGAAGGATTAAACCTGGGTAATGAACTTAAAATGGCCAGACAGCTCAAGATGGATAAGCTGAAAGAACGATCATAGTTGGGAGATTTTTGTGAACAATTTGGTTTACCTAATCCCACACCGAAGAAGGATAATTACTATAGATCGTCAAAAGATGAAGAGTCTTCGGGTAAAAGGAGAAGATCTAAGCGAAGACATAGATCTAAGAAAGATCGAGAGGCTAGAAAAAGCCATCGTAAATCTAAAAGATTTACTAAAGATAGATCGGGAAGAGAACTCTCTAGAATAAAATGCTACAAGTGTGGTAAAATTGGGCATATCGCTCCTAATTGCAAGTTGCACAAGTTGAAAACTTTGAAACTGGAAAACGACACTTATGAAAAGATTTATAGTTTGTTATACACCTCAGGTTCAGAAGAAGATTATGAATCAGATGCAGGTTCTAATATCGAATTATTTGATTCCTCTAATTCTGATAATAATTATACTAATTCTTGTAATACTTGTCAGGGCGATGATTGCAATTACGAAGAAGATGAGATTTACAAACTTCAATCGCAATTCCAAGATTTTAATTTAAACATGATCACTTCTGATAATGTGATTGAGCTTTTGAAGGAAGTCACTGATAGTCGGCTTCGTGAAAAAATTATTAATTTGGCTGTTCAAATGAAGCTAGTACTTCAAAACTTATTGAAAAACGGACTACTGATCTAAATGATTTTCATTAGGAAAGTCCTTACTCTTTAAAAGTTGTCGAAGATCGTATTGCTAAAAAACATAATTTTATTAAAAAGGATTCCTCTTTTGATGATTTAAAAATTGAGGTTGAGAATTTGAAAAAGGAAATTAAGGTTCTTAAACAGAGCCAGTTAATTTGTGATCATCGTATTACTCAGATTGAGATTAATAATACTGACGAAGATCGATTTTCAAAAAATAAAGGAAAATAAGTTGAAGGTGAATATCTCCAGCTTGACAGTCTTGATCCTAAACAAGATTCGTTTTTAGGAATGATGCAGATTGTTACAGCTCATAAATGGTATATTAAATGTACTATTCTAATTGATAATAGCTTTTCTATATCTAACATTGCCATGATTGATAGCAGTGCTGATGTTAGTTGTATTCAGGAAGGTTTAGTACCAACTAAATACTTTTAAAAGACGATTCATTTGGTAAAATCTGCTTCCGGTCATGCTCTAGATATAGAGTATAAGTTATCCAACGTGAAGATTTGTCAGAATAAAGTCTGTATTCTTCACTTCTTCTTTTTAGTTAAGAATCAGTTAACCCCTCCGATTATATTTGGAACTCCTTTTATAAATGCAATTTATCCTTTCACATGAATCGACGCGAAAGGATTCTCAACTAAATACAAGGATAATGAGATAAATTATTCTTTTGTTACAGATCCGATAACTAGAGATATTAATGCATTGATAAAAATGAAGCAGAGTCATATAGACTCATTACAATTGGAATTATTCAGTATGAACATTGAAGATTCAATGAAATCTGCTAAGGTAAGGGAAAAAATCAAATTGATTTCTGAACAGATGGCTGTGGATATTTGTGTAGATCATCCTAGCGCTTTTTGGGATCGCAAAAAGCATATTGTGACTCTTCCATATGAAGAAGGATTTGTAGAGGATAATATCCCTACTAAGTCTCGACCCTGCCAAATGAATGCTGAATTAGTAGATTTCTGCAAAACTGAGATTGATAATCTATTACAAAAGGGTTTGATAAAACCTTCCAAGTCTCCTTGGTCTTGCACAGCCTTTTATGTTAATAACGCGGCTGAAAGGGAACGAGGTGTTTCGAGATTAGTGATTAACTATAAACCCTTAAATAAACACTTAAAGTGGATCAGATATCCTATTCCTAATAAAAGGGATTTATTATCAAGATTATATGATGCTAATATATTTTCAAAATTTGATTTAAAATCAGGATATTGGCAAATTTAGATTTTTAAAGAACATTCTTATAGAACTGCTTTTAATATCCCATTTGGACAATACGAATGAAATGTCATGCCTTTTGGTTTGAAAAGCGCCCCTTCTGAATTTTAGAAATTCATGAATGATATCTTCAACCCTTATATGGAATTTATTATTATCTATATTGACGACATTCTAGTGTTTTCTAAAACTTTTGAACTACATATCAAGCATCTTGATATTTTTAAAAAGGTTGTAATACAGAATGGCTTAGTTATTTCTAAACCAAAAATGAGTTTATTTCTAACGGATGTTCGATTTTTAGGAAATCAAATTTGTCAAGGAAAAATAACTCCTATTCAAAGGGCTATTGATTTTGCCGACAAATTCCCTGATGTTATTACAGATAGAACCCAACTACAGAGATTTCTGGGAAGTTTGAATTATATTTCTCCGTTCTATAAGCATCTTTCTCGAAATTTAGCTCCATTATATGACAGGCTGAAGAAAGATAATAAGTCTCTTTGGAATGAGACTCTTACTAATCTGGTAAAGGATGTTAAACGGTGAGTAAAATCACTGCCCTGCTTAGCACTAGCCAACCCTGCTTGGCAAAAGATTATTGAGACAGATGCGTCTAATATTGGATATGGAGGAATTCTTAAACAGATTAATCCTCATGATAAGAAATAATATTTGATTAGATTTCATTGTAGGAAATGGAATAAAGCCCAGAAGAAGTATGCGACGGTAGCACATGAAATGCTAACCATTGTTAAATGCGTTCTCAAATTTATGGACGATTTATATAACCAAAAATTTTTGATAAAAACTGACGCTCAATCAGTCAAATTTATGTTTGACAGAGATTTTAAGCACGATGCTTCAAAATTAATATTTGCCAAGTGGCAAGCACAATTAGCCCCTTTTGATTTCGATATTCAGTATAAAAAGGGAGTTGATAACTCGTTACCTGATTTCTTATCCAGGGAATATATTCAATAAATCATGTTCTTTAGAACTGTTCTTGATGATGAAAGTCTCATTGTAATATTGAGAGTTCTTATTTCTTTGCCTAGAGATATGAAAAATATTATTATTAACAATATTGTTAACCATATATTGAGTGAAGATTTCTCTCATATTCAGATTGCATATTATTCAGATGATAATTATCTGACAGACTATTTTTCAGAATGATAACAAAAGAGTATTATGTTTGCAGGATGGATCCACCCTAGATTCACATCAAAGGAAGAGGAAGGGGAAGAGCAGCCCCTAGTAGAGGCAACTATGGTTCCTATGGAACCAGATCATCGCAAGGATCGTCATACAGATCCGATTCAAATTCCCAGGTTATACCAACAGGAAGAAAAACTGTATTAAATAAAAGAACCTCGTCTCAAGAGGAATCTTCATTCGGTTCACAGCAATTGGTTAGTTTGGAAGATATTCCAAAAGATAGTCCATTATATGCTCATATGCAAGCCTATCTAGAAGGAAAAAAAGCAAAAGGATACTTTTGTTTCAATCATAAAGGAGGATTCTGATGATATTAAAAAAGAGAAAAGATATTTCTCTTAGAAAACTCGGATTTGCAGAGAAAAGATGAACCTTGGAAGATATTTCAAAGGTACCTTGTTAACGGATTATATTTTCCAGGAGAGTCATATAAGACTCGATCTTATTATGATGAAATCTTAATAAGCACATGAAGTGTAGAATTTCAGCACTTCAGCACAGGTAATAATCCCCACGAAAAAAATTATAACTTTTCTAAATTCATTATTAAATAGATTATATCTGTTGAAGATTGGGGTATGTCAACCATGAAAGAAAGACAGATAGGTATTAATAATACTAGGATGAATTATACCTATTGGGATTATATCCGAGCATTTGATGTAGCGCTGTATTATAATAACGACAAACACAAACATACTTGGTTTGTAAAGATATGCGCAAAGATTTTTACAGAAAATATACCAAATTGGTTTATTAATTGGTGGTCATACCACGGCCCTACTATAAAAATTATGCCAGAGCCATTTTTAAATTTATATAAATAATGGGTTAAAGTATCACCATATCTGAACAGGTTATACCAAGAGGATCATGTCAGTTGGATAGAGAAAATAGATCAAATCTATTTCTTTATCGAATTCTCCATTCCATGGATACATAAATGGGCCCCATAAGTGGGATTTAATGAGGAGAATATTCCTTGTCTTTATAGGACATATTTTAATAATTTCTGGGATAAATTGTTAAAACAAGATCCCAAAACTAAGCAGCTAATTGGGCAAGAACTTATGGACACCATTAAAGAAAAAATTGTTGATTATAAAACAATTCGCTAGGATAATATTGTTAAAGACAATTCAGTTCGACACATTGCTTGAAAAATTTCCGTTCAAGACGGAGATAAAGAACAGATGATTCAAGACTATCTTGAAGAAGTAAGAAGGAATTTGCTTCAGACAATAACTCAGATAGATAAATCAGACACCTCAATGCGAAGTGAAACTAGCAACGATGTGGATGATTCACAAAGAGCGGAGTCAGAACATATGTTGTCAGCCACCGAATTGCAAGATGCAGAAGATTTTTTGCAGCAGATGAAAGCCTTAGAAAAAGGCAAAAACATGAAGGAAACATAGACATGTGAAGACATGTGAAGAAGTGACCCATTCAACAGTATGAGCCATCTTGAGTGCAAACTCCTATCAGCTTACCATAAGTATAATCTCTATAAGGAATTTCACCATGATTATTTCTCAGGGTTTTTCTTACTCTTTCGGCAAATAAAGGGGAAAGGCCATCTATAAACTTAGCTTTCCAATGCTCATAACTGTTTTTGGGTGATTCCATCACCCTACTCATATAATTATCTTTATACCATCTAAATTCTCCCAAAGTTCTACAACGTAAACCATTTAACAGTGTAAGAACAATCTCATACTTATTGGTAAATCTACAATTAAAATGTTCTAAAATGGTTAAGACTAAGGTATAAACAATGTCTTCTCTATTTGCAATTAGAGCCATGCCCAAGTTATCAACACCTTTACCACTAGAAGTAACATTAATCACAACAACTTTTTGCTCAAGGCTCATATAATTATCCCACCAACCTCTGAGTTAGCCAGTAAAACCTGCAATAATCATTTTGCATATTTCTATATGTGTTTTTAACATTTTTACAGATTGTTGCATACATAAGAATTCTTTGAACAAAAATAGTAAGCTGCCTATCAGTCAGCCCATCAAGATTCCATTTATAAATTTCAGACCCACTATAAGAGTTATTAGTCTGATTCCAGTCACATTCCTCTATAAGCACATCCTGAGGAGTTGGTCTGGAATAATGATAAGTTTGCATGCTAGGTTTATGAGTGAACTTAGTGTTACCACTATTCTTCTTGGGATAACCATGAACTTTATTAAATTCTAAAGCGACATGATTTTTAAAATGAAAAGTTTTCTCCATTTCATCCGCAAAAATGTCTGACAAATCCATAGGTTTTGCGCTAAAATCAAAAAACTTTTTATCAAGAAGTTTTTCGAAATCATAAATTGATTTGAATTTGAAATCCTTAATCTCAGGGGGCCTTTGCACATGAGTAGACATAGTATGAGATTCTGAATCAGTTTTAGAAGTAGAAGCTTTATTAAAAGTCTTTAAATCATTTTTTATTTGAATCATCAAAGCAATTAATTGATCTAATTTTTAATCAAGAGAACCAATATGTTCACCCAAAACTTTAACATAAAGTCCCAAATAATTATTTTGAGAAATCAAATTATTAATCTCATTTATGATGACTGCCGCAACATCTTCTTCAACAAATTTTTGAAAGGTAGTAAAGGTTATACCTGTATAATAATAATAGTAAATTATGTGTGCATGAGAAAATTTTAATGACAAGGTAAAGAATATTTTAAAACCATTTATGATTATGGTTGGTTTGATAAAATTTCTCATAAACAGTTGATTAAAACTACTGAGCAATCTTTGGCATTAATTTCGTCTGAATAGACTATTCATTTGTTAAATAAACGAGATATTGAATTATATAAATCCAAGTATAACTTCTTGCATATTGGCATGGTTCAGATTGCTTTTAAACCTCTAACTCTTAAAGGGTTACCGGAGACATATTTAGCTGCTCTGCGTGATGCTAAAAATTTAAATTTTAGACAATTTTTTATGGGTTCGATTGAATCTACTGTGGCACATGGTCTAGTGTATTTTAATACTCAACTGAATTTGTAGTTATCTTTAACTGATGCTAATATTCTTGATGCTTTAACATTAAATGTTAAAACGTATGGTTACAATTATGCACCTGGATCTAAATTGATTTGTTTATCTTATAGAATTTATTTTAAATTATTGTCTACGTTAAATCCCAGATGTAAGTTATATGATACATCTGATCAAATTTTAGTAGAAACTAATTTTGCTAAATCTAAGGTCACTACTAGAAGACCTATAAAATGGGAAGAAATTAATTTTCCTACTACTTGGACTTTGGACTCGGTTATACCTCCTAGCTAGATGACTCATGAGGTTACTAATTCTGAATATTCTCTTATTACTCAGAATTCTGATGGTAAGATTTGTATTCAGTTTGATGATAAGAGTGTTCCTTATAATAGACATTCATTTTCTGATAGAAAAGTTCCTACTATTCAGCATATTTCGCCGATTGAACCGACATATGGTCCAGCTCGTAATCGTGCTACTTCGTTACATACCATACCTTCTATTATATCCTCTGATAAGAATAAAATAAAAATTGATCCTCGTTTGAATATTGTTCAAGCTCGAGGTAATTCTTCTGATATTTCTGACAAAGATATTCCTTCGGCATCCGAAATGGATTTTAATTCCAACGATACTTGATAATGAATGTACACCAAATAGATTTTAGTCCAGGTTCACTGGCAAGAAAGTACATTCAAAATGAATTTTTAAGTGATAAATGGACCCAGTTTAAAACATGGTTTTTTTGACTCTTATAGTGCTAATGATTTAAATAATATCTCTCAAGAGTTTTATAAAACTTGTGCTTTACATAATCAAATTATGTATTTTGTACCTTGGTTTATAACCACTTATCTTCCTTTATTCATCAACGTTCTTGAATGATCTTATAAAGATGAATATGATAATATTATTAAGGTTGTTTATCCTCCTTAGTCATCTTTTATTTTACCTAATAATACTGGTATCACTTTACTGTCTTTCAAAAATTTGTTGAAGAATATGTTGCGGCAGACAGCTACAATGAAATTAATAACTTGATTTCTCAAAATAATTATTTAGGACTTTATGTTAAAGTTTTGGGTGAACATATTGGTTCGCTTGATAAAAAATTGGATGAATTAACTGCTTAGATAATTCGAATAAAAAATAATTTAAATGCCTTTAATAAAGCTTCGACTTCAAAAACTAATTCCGAGGCTCTTACTATGTCTACCTCTGTGCAGAGACCCCCTGATATTAAGGATTTTAAATTCAAATCAATTTATGATTTCGAAGAACTTCTTGATAAAAAAATTTTGAATTTTAAAGCTAATCCTATAGATTTGTCTGAAAATTTTGCGGATGAAATGGAAAACACTTTTGATTTTAAAAATCATGTTTCTTTAGAATTTAATAAACTTTGTGGTTATCCCAAGAAGAATAGTGGTAATCCTAAGTTTTCTCATAAACCTAGCATACAAGCTTATTATTATTCCAGGCCAACTCCTTAGGATATGCTTATAGAGGAACGCGACTGGAATCAGACTAATACCTCTTATAGTGGTTCTGAAATTTATGAATGGAATCTTGATGGATTGACTAATAGACATTTAACTATTCTCGTTCATAGAATGCTTATGTATGGAACAATCTGTAAAAATGTTAAAAACACAGATAGAAATATTTGCAAAATGATCATTACAGGTTTTACTGGCTAACTCAGAGGTTGTTGGATAATTATATGAACCTTGAGCAAAAGGCTACGGTGATTAATGCTACTTCGAGTGGTGAAGGTGTTGATAACTTAGGCATGGCTCTAGTTGCAAATAGTGAAGACGTTGTTTATACTCTAGTCTTAACCATCCTAGAACATTTTAATGGTAGATTTACCAATCAGTATGAGACTGTTAGTACCCTGTTAAATGGTCTTCGATGTAGAACCTTGAGAGAATTTAGATGGTATAAAGATACTTATATGAGTAGGGTGATGGAACTACTCGAAAACAATTATGATCATTGGAAAGTTAAGTTTATAGATGGCCTTCCCCCTATATTTGCTGAGCATGTTAAAAAGATTCTGAGAAATGCTCTTGGAGAAATCTCGTATAAAGATTATACTTACGGTAAGCTGATAGGAGTTTGTTGTCACGCCCCAAACTCGAGGGGCGCAACTAGTTCCTAATACCAAAACTTAGGCCCGAGCCGACCCTGCTGAACCATTTGCTACTAGCGCATGAAAAATAAGTATATCTCAACTTAAAACTAAGCCCTCGGCCGGCAAGGCCCCTATCAACTGATCTATAAAAGAAACAGCTACTTCCAGGAGATCATATAAATAAATAGCCAACAAGCACAGAAGTCCTGATTGGGTCGTCGAGGCCACCATGATATCTACACCAAAACTGAAAGCATGTATATATCAAGACAATACATTAAACAACTCATAAGCTTCAGCAAAGCAACAACCTAGGCCAGTATGGCAATAAAGTAGCTATACACCCCACACACTAGTCTGCAAGCCTCTAAGAGTAGTAAAGATTGGCAAGACAGGGCCCCAGCCTACCCATTAAGATATATACAACAAAAGGTAACAAACCTCCCAACTCTGGCAGCTCTGGAGGAAAGGGGCTAGCCAATCGGATAAAAGTCAATCCTGCTGCTGAGGAGGTCTACTGGGTTATTTGTCGGAACCTGCATGCATGAATGCAGCGCCCCCAAGGCAATGGGGCGTCAGTACAAAATAATGTATAGAGTATGAAATGCTATAGACTTAGTAAGCAAGTATCATAATATACCAAAAGCAATCACGTAAGGAAATCAAAATTTTAGATAAGTATGCTAACTCACTACTGAATCTAAAAATACAAAAATGATCAAACATCAACCTAACCAAGCCCCCATAAGCTCGGCAGGTACAAACAACATACCACCTACCTAGACCCCCATAAGCCCAGAAGGTGCCAAATCACTCTACATACCCCTATCGGTAGCCCCTTGTCTTTGTAAGAAGTCACATAGCCCTTTTTGGCAACGATATAGCCCCGTAGGCAGCACATAGCCCTCTTAGGCAACATCATAGCTCTATGGGTTGCACATAGCCCTCTTTTGCATCAACATAGCCCTGTAGGCAACACATAGCCCTCTTTGGCGTCAAAATAGCCTCATAGGCAATATATAACACTCTTTGGCATCAATATAGCCCCATGGGCAACACATATCCCTCTTTGGAAATAACATAGTCCTATTAGACATCATAGCCCCCATAGGCAGTTCATAGCTCAACAACTAACCACAATAGCCCCAAGGGTGGCAACAAACAATTGAATAGGCTAAAGGCGATGAATTTAGCTATAAATAATCTATATGAATAATCTCCAAGTCGTTCCTAACATAGGATCGTTCTTAACAGATTATGAGTCCTTAAAATAAGGGTTTATAACCACTCAATCAGCCAACCACTCACAATTACATCTACAAGATCACCAACGTAAACTACCTCTAAGGAAACATGTTGATGAAGGGAATAACCTTAACATACCCCTTTCCAATAAAAGCTCGAAAGACCTTAGTTCCTTCACGGAAGTTGTTCCTTGTCTCCTAAGCTTCGTAAACACTATATATACATAGCTGGTACACACCTATAAATAGTTCATAATTAATCTTAAATCAGCAGATTTACCATATTGCCCCAACTTGTCGAAACGTCCGTAGAAATTCATAAAAACAATCATAAAAGAGTCCCGAGATGATTACCTTAGTTAACCAAGTTTAAACCTAGAAGAAACACCAGTAACTATAAATTTATATCCTCAAAAATAAGCTCCAAACGCAGCTAATATAAGGGAAAAACAATTACCACGCGTAGGGATTACGTTTCTAGGCACGGGGGAAATGTTTAATGGTAGAAATCGTCAAAAACTAACCTTCATCATGCTAGAACTCCATAGGAACCCTCTCTTAAGCTTTCTCTCTAGTTTGGAACTGAAATGAAATGTTTTCATGGCTTAAAACGTTAAATAAGCCGACATACCAAATTTTTGACCCGACCCGGATTCTGCCTTAACAGTCTCTAGTAAAACCCTCATAACTTTTTACTCTGATGTCGGTTTGATATGGGGTTTTGTGCGTTCCAAACTAGACTCGTAGACCTTCGATTTAATGGGTAATAGGCCTTCTAACTCTTTATATATTGGGAGAAAACATCCAATACATTTGACCCAAATTTCAGAGAAATTTTTAAGTAGGAACTTACGATAACTTTTGCCAACTTTTATTTTGCCACTTACTTAACTTCAAAACTTGAGATACAACCCTCGAACACTTAAAATATGACATACCACATCATTCTTAATTTATTACCCTCCCTCCATGTCTTTCAATGAAGATACGAATTAATTTAAACGTTTTAAAAAGTTGGGGTGTTACATCCTTCCCCCCTTAGAAACATTCGTCCTCGAATGAAAAAAATCTGAGTTACGCGGTTAAGTCCTTAGGAGTTTCAAAAAAAATTTAGGCAGAATATCCTTTGTAAGTGTGACTATCCAAGAACATGAAACGCAAAAATTCTAACCTAGATGTCTCACAAGATGATACAATTAGCTAAGCACTATAGCTCCACAATAACAGTGCGAGAAAATATACAACGACAACAACAATAATAGTAATAAGCAACAATATAAAAAGAATCAGATTGGTATCCAACCTCACTGCACTAATATAAACTGATATGCCATCACCCTGGGGTATGAAACAAGTGAGGATATTTGGACCTCATGCCATCCTCAGCTTCCTAGGTCACCTCTTCTCTATTCTTATTTCTCCATAATACTTTAACCGAAGCCACCTCTTTGGTCCTCAATTTACGGACCTATCGATCTAATATGGCAATTGGAGTTTCCTCATAGGACAACTCCTTTGTGATATGAACATCCTCAATTGAGACAACTCGAGAAGGGTCTGCTACGCACTTTCGTAGCATCGATACATGGAAAACTGGATGAACAGATTCTAGCCCTAAAGGAAATTCTAACTCATAAGCTACTCGTCCTACCCTCCGAGTGATCTAGTATGGCCCAATGAATCTTGGACTAAGCTTTCCCTGTTTGCCAAATCTCATAACACCCTTCATAGGTAAGACTTTTAAGAATACCCAGTCATCGACACAAAACTCTAAGTCCCTTCGTCGTACATCTGAGTATGACTTCTGTCGGCTTTGAGCTATTAGCAACCTCTCCCGAATGAGCTTAACCTACTCCACTGTCTGTTCTACTAAGTCGGGTCCAATCAACCCTGACTCACCTACCTCAAACCACCCGATAGGGGACCTACATTTTCACCCATACAAAGCCTCATAAGGTGCCATTCCGATGCTATAATGATAACTATTATTGTATGTGAACTCAATAAGAGGTAAGTGGTCATCCCAACTTCCCTTGAAGTCTAGCGCGCACGCCCGTAGCATATCCTCTAGTGTTAAAATTGTGCGTTCAGCCTGGCCATCTATCTGAGGGTGGAAGGTTGTACAAAGTTTAACCTGTGTCCCTAGTCCTTTCTAGAAGGACTTCCAGAAGTTGGCAGTAAATTGTGCTCCTCTATCAGAGATAATAGATAATGGGACACCGTGTAGCCTAACAATCTCTCTAATATAGAGCCTTGCATAGTCTTCGACCGTAAGCGATACGGTCGTAAGAAGTGGGCTGATTTTGTTAGTCTATCAATAATTACCCAAATAGAGTCAAACTTGCGACGCGATCGAGGTAACCCTATAAAAAAATCCATATTAATTGCTTCCCACTTTCACAATGGAATGGCTATCTCCTGAACTAGCCCAGCGGGCTTTTGGTGCTCAACCTTCACCTATTGGCAGTTAGGGTTAGGACATTGTGCCATAAACTCAGCAACGTCCTTCTTCATCCCCTACCACTAATAGATCTCCTTAATATCATGGTACATCTTCGTCGAACCAGGGTGAATAGAATAACGGGAATGATGTTCCTCTTCCATAATTCGATGTCGAAGCCCTGCAACATTTGGAACACACAATCGACTGTTATATCTAAGGACTCAATCTTCTGTTATATCAAATGCTAAAGATTGTTGATCCTGAGCCTTGGCTCTGAGCTGCTCTAAGCTAGGATCCTCTTGTTGCAGTGATTTTACTTCTACGACTAGAGATGATACAGCTATGTCCTGAATTGTTACCCCACTATCTTCTGCCTCTAACAATCTGACTCCCAAGCTAGCTAACTGATGAAGCTCTCGCTCTAGCTCATGCTTCGGAACACCTAAATGGGATAAACTACCCATAGATTTTCGACTGAGGGCATTGGCTACCACATTCGCCTTTCTTGGATGATATAAAATATCCACGTCGTAGTCTTTCAGTAACTCAAGCCATCGACGTTGTCGCTGATTTAACTCTTTCTGTCTAAAGATATATTGAAGGCTTTTATGATCTGTGAAGATGACAACATGAACGCAATACAAATAATGTCTCCAAATCTTCAACGCATGCACAACTGCGGCCAACTCTAAATCGTGGGTTGGATAGTTCTTCTCATACTTTCTCAACTGCCTTGAAGCATATGAGATAACCTTACCATGTTGCATTAGAACACATCCCAACCCAACACCAGAAGCATCACAATACACCACATAGCCTTTTGAACCCTTTGGCAATGCTAGAACTAGTATTGATGAAGAGGAACCTACTACTGACCTGGTTGACTGACCTATGGTTGGGCAGTTTCTCCACCTATGCTCCTCCTGTCCACAAGAATAACAACCTGTGGAACCCTGTTTGCACCTCCCAAAATGCATCCTACCACAAGTTCGCAATGCGGCAAGGTTATCCTAGCCTGGCCTGAACCTCTCTGCTGCTAAGAGCCTGATGCTCGTGAATCCTCACCTGAGCCTGACTGTCCCTGACGATCAAATCTACTACCCTGGAACTGCTGTGGTGGAGGTCTAGGTAGCCTAATAAAATATCGAGGTCTGGGAATACCCTGAAAATCTCCATGTAAACCAGCGGGCCTAGCCCTCTTCTATCTCTCTCTCTCGACCCTCTCACTCATATATTGTAAATGTCAGCGATCCTTTATGCCTTGTGCAAATGCCTGAATTCGCGAGATATCCATATTATCATTTAGTGCAGCGGTAGAACAATCATCGATATAGTTTAAGTCAAGCCCTCCCAAAAATCTACATACCCTGTCATGCATCGTATCAACAAATGTTAGTGCATATCTAGCCAATGAATCAAATCTCAGCCCGTACTCTCGGACACTCATGCTGCCCTGTCGGAGGTTTAGAAATTAGTCCACCCGGCTATCCCTAATCTCTCGAGGTAAATAGTGATCTATGAAAGCTTCTGTAAAGCTATCCCAAGTGGGTAGAGATCCATCTTTTCCCCTAGATCTCTCCCAACACTCATACCACAATGCTGCAACTTCGCGCAATCGAAATGCTGCTAACTTAACTGACTCCGTTGCTGAGGCATGCATGACTCTCAAGATCCTATGAAGCTGATTAACAAAGTGTTGAGGGTCCTCTCTGCGATCTGTCCCTGTAAACTGTGGAGGAGTCAAGGCAAGAAATTCACAAACTCTCAAACTTCCGAGCCCTTCAGAAGGTCCAGCAACATCTAGCCGCCTTATTTGTGGCTACTAGCTACTAATCAAGCTAACATACACACTGCACTCTTGAAATCCTCATCAGATGGAATAAGAGGAACTTGAGGTGGTACTGCTGGTGGAGCCGGAAGTCCTGTAGCCCTCGGAGGCTCCTGAAGCGGTGGAGAAGCTATAGGGGGCTGAGAAGATGTCTCCCCTGGGTCTCACAATGGGCTACCTCCACCTGTGGTACCTTGCCGGTACCCTCACCTGCAGTTGTATCTGCCCCTGGCTAACTGTGGTCTGTCTGGTGTCAATCATCTCTATCTGCATATAAATATCAATTATAAGCCAGAAACCTCAACCCTTAAGACACTGCTCTATTGCACAAGGTGAGCAAAAGAAGGATAGTAATTCTAACATGCCCGGTAGCTTCTTGCTTACCGAATGTAGTGCCCAACACATTTATAAAAAAGACTCTACTAGACACGGCTTGCAGACTCCCTAGGATATGATGTTGCTCTAATACCAAGTTTATCATGCCCCTAACTCGAGGGGTGCAACTGGTTTCTAATACCGAAACTTAGGGTCGAGCCGACCCTACTGAACCATTTGCTACTAGCGCATAGCAATCACACAAAATCAAGGCAAAAAAACAAGTATATCTCGGCTTAAAACTAAGCCTCAAGCGTAGGCCCTCACAACTAATCTATAAAAGAAACATTACTTCCAGAGATCATATAAATAAATAGCCAACTAGCACAGAAGTCCTGATTTGGCTGTCAAGGCCACTATGATATCTACACCAAAACTGAAAGCATGTATATGTCAAAACAATACATCAAACAACTAATAAGCTTCAGCAAAGCAACAACCTAGGCCAGTATGGCAATAACGTAGCTATACACCCCACACACTAGTCTGCAAGCCTCTAAGAGTAGTATAGATTATGGACAGGGCCCAAACTACCCATAAAGATATATACAACAAAGGTAACAAACCTCCCAACTCGCGGCCGGAGGAAAGGGGCTAGCCAATCGGATATAAGTCAATCCTGCATCGGCGAGGTCTCACGGGTTGTCTGTCAGGACCTACATGCATGAATGCAGTACCCCTAAGGCAATGGGGCGTCAGTACAAAATAATGTACAAAGTATAAAAGGCTATAAACTTAGTGAACAAGTATCATAATATACCAAAAGCAATCACGCAAGGAAATCAAAATTTTAGATAAGTATGCTAACCCGCTACTGAATCTAAAAATACAAAAATGATCAAACATCAACCTAACCAAGCCCCCATAAGCTTGGAAGGTACAAACAACATACCACCTACCTAGGCCCCCATAAGCCCAGAAGGTGCCAAATCACTCTACATACCCCTATCGGTAGCCCCTTGTCTTTGTAAGAAGTCACATAGCCCTTTTTGGCAACGATATAGCCCCGTAGGCAGCACATAGCCCTCTTAGGCAACATCATAGCTCTATGGGCTGCACATAGCCCTCTTTTGCATCAACATAACCTCCACATGTGGTACCTTGTCAGTACCCTTACTTGCAGTTGTATCTAGCCCCTGGCTACCTGTGGTCTGTCTAGTGTCAGTCATCTCTATCTGCATACAAGTATCAAATATAAGCCATAAACCTCAACCCTTAAGACACCGCTCTATAGCACGAGGTGAGCAAAAGAATGATAGTCATTCTAACATGCCCAGTAGATTCTTGCTTATCGAATGCAGTGCACAACACATTTATAAACAAGACTCTACTAGACACGGCTTGCAGACTCCTTAGGATACGACATTGCTCTGATACCAAGTTTGTCACGCCCCAAACTCGAGGGGTGCAACTGGTTTCTAATACCGAAACTTAGGGTCGAGCCGACCCTACTGAACCATTTGCTACTAGCGCATAGCAATCACACAAAATCAAGGCAAAAAAACAAGTACATCTCGGCTTAAAACTAAGCCCTCGGCCGGCAAGGCCCCTGTCAACTAATCTATAAAAGAAACAGCTACTTCCAGGAGATCATATAAATAAATAGCCAACTAGCACAGAAGTCCTGATTGGGCTGTCAAGGCCACTATGATATCTACACCAAAACTGAAAGCATGTATATGTCAAAACAATACATCAAACAACTAATAAGCTTCAGCAAAGCAACAACCTAGGCCAGTATGGCAATAACGTAGCTATACACCCCACACACTAGTCTGCAAGCCTCTAAGAGTAGTAAAGATTGGCTGGACAGGGCCCCAGCCTACCCATAAAGATATATACAACAAAAGGTAACAAACCTCCCAACTCTGGCAGCTTCGGAGGAAAGGGGCTAGCCAATCGGATATAAGTCAATCCTGCTACTGAGGAGGTCTACTGGGTTGTCTGTCGGGACCTGCATGCCTGAATGCAGCGCCCCCAAGGCAATGGGGCATCAGTACAAAATAATGTACAGAGTATGAAAGGCTATAAACTTAGTGAACAAGTATCATAATATACCAAAAGCAATCACGTAAGGAAATCAAAATTTTGGATAAGTGTGCTAACTCGCTACTGAATCTAAAAATACAAAAATGATCAAACATCAACCTAACCAAGCCCCCATAAGCTTGGAAGGTACAAACAACATACCACCTACCTAGGCCCCCATAAGCCCAGAAGGTGCCAAATCACTCTACATACCCCTATCGGTAGCCCCTTGTCTTTGTAAGAAGTCACATAGCCCTTTTTGGCAACGATATAGCCCCGTAGGCAGCACATAGCCCTCTTAGGCAACATCATAGCTCTATGGGCTGCACATAGCCCTCTTTTGCATCAACATAGCCCTATAGGCAACACATAGCCCTCTTTGGCGTCAAATAGCCCCGTAGGCAACACATAACACTCTTTGGCATCAATATAGCCCCATGGGCAACACATATCCCTCTTTGGAAATAACATAGTCCTATTAGACATCATAGCCCCCATAGGCAGTTCATAGCTCAACAACTAACCACAATAGCCCCAAGGGTGACAACAAACAATTGAATAGGCTAAAGGCGAGGAATTTAGCTATAAATAATCTATATGAATAATCTCCAAGTCGTTCCTAACTTAGGGTCGTTCTTAACATATTATGAGTCCCTAAAATGAGGGTTTATAACCATTCAATCAGCCAACCACTCACAATTACATCTACAAGATCACCAACGTAAACTACCTTTAAGGAAACATGTCGACGAAGGGAATAACCTTAACATACATTTCCAATAAATGCTCGAAAGACCGTAGTTCATTCACAAAAGTTGTTCCTTGTCTCCTAAGCTTCGCAAACACTATATATACACAGGTGGTATGCACCTATAAATAGTTCATAATTAATCTTAAATCAGCAGATTTGCCATATTGCCCCAACTTGTCGAAACGTCCGTAGAAATTCATAAAAACAATCATAAAAGAGTCTCGAGATGATTAACTTAGTTAACCAAGTTTAAACCTTGAAGAAACACCAATAACTACAAATTTATATCCTCAAAAATCAGCTCCAAACACAGCTAATATAGGGGAAAAATGACTGCCACGTGTAGGGATTACGTTTCTAGGCACGGGGGAAATGTTTAATGGTAGAAATCATCAAAAACTAACCTTTATCATGTTAGAACTCCATAGGAACCCTCTCTTAAGCTTTCTCTCTGGTTTGGAACTGAAATGAAATGTTTTCATGGCTTAAAACATTAAATAAGCCGACATACCAAAATTTTGACCCGACCCAGATTCGACCCGGATTCTGCCCCGGCAGTCCCTAGTAAAACCCTCATAACTTTTTACTCTGATGTCAGTTTGATACGAGGTTTTGTGCATTGCAAACTAGACTCATAGGCCTTCAATTTAATGGATAATAGGCCTTCTAACTCTTTATATGTTGGGAGAAAACATCCAAATACATTTGACCCAAATTTTAGAGAAATCTTTAAGAAGGAACTTACGATAACTTTCGCCAACTTTTATTTTGCCACTTACTTAACTTCAAAACTTGAGATACAACCCTCGAACACTTAAAATATGACATACCACATCATTCTTAATTTATTACCCACCCTCCATGTCTTTCCACGAAGATACGAGTTAATTTAGACGTTTTAAAAAGTCGGGGTGTTACATTTGTACTTAGGAAGGTATAAACTTATGCAATGAATTGAAGCTCTCCAGACAGCTTAAGATTGAATTTTGTACCCAGTTCAGTTTACCTGATGCTCCGGCTAATAGTAGGAAGAAGCATAGGGATTCTAGCGATTCTAGGAATCCTGATAAACATTAGAGGAAGAAGAGGTCTAGACATAGATCTAGGGAGGAGTGAGACACTAGAACAGCCTTTCCTAAGTCTATTAGATTTACCAAGAACAGGTCTAAGCGTGAGCTCACCAAGATTAAGTGTTATAAGTGTGGCAATTTCGGGCATATAGCACCCAATTGTAAGCTTGAAAAGCTGAAGACTTTAGAATTGGATGAAGAAATTCATGATAAGGTTTATGGGTTCTTATACACTTCTGGTTCTGAGTCCGATTATGATTCTGATTCAGGTTCTGAAGAAGAGATTGATTTGCTTGATTTATCTGATAATACTCAGTAGCATGTTAATATGAATGCTTGCAATAATTGTCATGGTGATATTTGCTCTTCTGAAAATGATGAGTTTTATAAACTACAATCTCAATTTGAAGTTTGAATTTGAATACTATTACTTCTGACAATGTGATAGAACTTTTAAAGGATGTTACTGATAATAATCTTTGTGAAAAAATTATTCAATTAGCTGTTAGTAATATTGCTAGTTCAAGTTTTGAAAAAAAAATAGAAAAAAAAAGAATGATTTTGAATTTGAATATACTGCTCCATATTCTTTGTCTGAAATTAATAATAGACTTAATAAACAAACTATTTCTACAAAAGATTCTTCTTTTGATGATTTTAAATATGAAAAGGAGAATTTGAAAAATGAGATTAAATCTCTTAAACAAAATCAAATGATTTGTGATCATCGTCTTACTCAGATTGAAGCTGTTAATAACAAGGGTAAAAACATTCCTGAAGATCATACTCTTTTAAAACCTTTTAATCTTGATCCTAAACAAGGTGTGTTTTTAGGAATGATGCAAATTTTTACTGATCGTAAATGGTATGTTAAATGCACCATATTGATTGATAATAGTTTTTCCATAACTAATATTGCTATGATCGACAGTAGAGCTGATGTTAGTTGTACTCAGGAAGGTCTTGTACCAACTAAATAAGATCTTCCCAGGATCATCATCAGGATCGTCATACGAATCCTCTTCTAACTCCCCAATTCTGCAAAGATATGGAATAAATTTGATAAACGCCAAAGTAACTCAAAGTGCGACATCATCATCAATACATATGGACGATGATAATGATGATGATGATGATGATGATGATGATAATAATAATAATAATAATAATAATAATAATAATAATAATAATAATAATAATATAATACCAAATGTTGAACGATAGTCCAGTCAGACTTTAAGGGACCTTTACCGATGTAAGTAATCGTGGCAATAGTCTTATCATTATTTTTGTTAGTCTTACAGATAGTACTGTACATTAGCATTCTATGAACAGTTGTATAAATTTGTCTATCCGTATATCCATCTATGTTCCATTCATAGATCTCATTTCCATTATAACTATTAGTTATAATGTGTTCATGCTCCTCTAACAAAACATCTTGTGGAGTAGGCCTAGGATAGTAGTACATCCTTTGGACCGACTTTCGAGCATATTTTTCTGAGATTTTACTAATATCATCAGAAAATTATTTCTTATAACTATTTTCTCCTTCTGAAAAGTTATCAACTTTTATAGGTTTCAAACCACCACCCTTGAATTTCTTTTCCAAGAAATCCTCAAGATCTGAGAAGTCTTTTAACTTAAAATCACCGATCTCCGGGGGAGGCAGGATACTGCTATGAGCAACTTTCTCTTTTCCTTTAGTATTGGAATTTATTAAAGAGATCAGTTTATCAACCTTATCATGTAAAGAAACAACATGCTCACCTAATATACTCATATAAATATTGGCATAATTACCCTGCTTAATTATGGCATTAATATGCTGGGTAGTAACAAGAGCAGTATCATTTTCAAATAATTTTGAAAAAGCATTAAAGTTAACAATCTTATCATTTTTATTAATTTGAAAAGATTATAATGGAGGGAAAACTGATTTTGTAATTTCTCCATTACGAATTGTAAAATCTCTTTCTATAACGGAGATGTAATTATGAACATGCTTGCACAAAAACCAGGGAACAAAAGATATTAAAGAATTTTTTCTTGATTCAATAAGATTTTTATAAAATTCTTCTTGAAAATAAAACTGTTCTTCGTCATTAAAATTTTTGAAGAATCATTTTCGAAAAGGTTTCCATTTAGATCGTCTAAAATCTTTAGCAATCTTAGCTCTTGCCGGGGATTCCGGACTAAAATCAATCTATTTTTTAGACATCATAGAAACAATTTATGTAGATAATCCATTTGAAAAATTCATTTCAGATTCATTTATATCTAAATCCGAGCTGGGCCTGGGGACAGGTCTAGCAATATTATCTTTATCGATTTGTATATTATTACATCTATAATTTTCTCTAATTTGAGAAGTACATGCTCTAGAAGGAACCTGAACGATATAATCAATAGGAGATATATAAGAGGAGTTAGATCTAGTAATTCTCGAAGACATGCTACAATCATCAATTCTATTATTCATGTCGATTGGATCAGAAAATCAAATTTTAACAGTTCCATCATTCAACTGTTCAATTTATGAAACCTCATCATTAATATTATTTTTAGGTTGGGTTGCACCCTCAATAACTCATTCTTGTGGAAAATCAATTTCTACCCACCGGATAGGTCTTCTGGTAACTACCTTTGATTTAAAAAAATTAATTTCTATAAGAATAGTTTCATTTTTGAAAGCAATAACTTTGCACATAGGATTTAAAGTATGCAAGAGTTTATAATAGATTCTATAACAAATGCAAATCACTTTAGTGTCAGGCATATAATCATAACCATGAAGTTTAACATTTAACATAAGAGAACTTAATGAATTCTCATCTTGTAACAAAATTTGCAAGTTAGGATATGCATTAAAATAGATAGGTCCGTAAGCTAGACTAGTCTAAATCGTCCCTATAAGTGATCTCTTCCAATTATGATTTCTACCATCTCTTAAAGCTTTTATAAAGCTTTCAAGTAAACCACGTAAAGTAAGGGGCTTAAATGCCACCTGTACTAAACCAATATACATAAATAGGGAAATATCCCTATAAGGGGCCAAATCATTTTCAGATAATAATCTAAAAGTCTGATGATCGCTATCGATAGTAATAGTTTCTTCTATGGTTTTAGCCACCTATTTGAGACCAAGTTTCTCAAATATTCCCATCTGATATATGATTCTAGGGGATATTTTTTGAATAGTCCATTTATTAAGCAAATCAAGATGCTGTGGTATATCATATTCCTCTTTTCAACTGTTTTTAACAGTAGACTTCTTCTTTATGATTTTCATAAATAAATAGTGTATTGAACTATACCACCTATAGCTACAATAAGTCCACGGGTCTGATACCAAATGTTGAACGGATCCTCCCATCAGACAATAAGGGACCTTTACCGATGTAAGTAATCTTGGTAATAGTCAATGAAATCCCTTACTATTCGGGTCCGCCCTGCGTCTACTATGCCTTACGGGTAATCCAACGGATTCCTTCAGCAGCCTTTCATAAACCTACCTGGATCACTTACATCCGACCTTAGTCTAATTGTTCAAACTGCCTCCATAATAGACACAAACGCCATTTCTTAAAGTAACCTAGTATGTTATAGCTCAACAGAAATGGTTTAGCCTATCATTTTAGGCTAAATACATAAAGAAAATAAAGAAGAGAAAGCAGTACTTGGAGTCGAGCTCCAAACCCGCTGATGTACAAACCAAATTGGAAGCTTTTATTCAAACTTAGGAAAAACTTACAGAAGGAAATATTACAATACTGAGAGAGAGATATATATATATATAGAGAGAGGGGGTTTTCTAAGACATGCCTCTTAACTAAAACTTATGCCTCTTTATATAGAGATCTAAAGGGGTAGAAACGTAAAATTACAATGGCCCACACACTTTACATTGGCCAATAACAAAGAGATAAGGCATACAAATAGGCGTGGCCCTCTCTACTATAACACATGGCCGACATTACTTTCGGCGCCCATTTTTTTCCCCTTTATTAAATATATTGGAGTATTCTAAAAAGTCTTCCTCTTTATTAAAGTTGCTTGGCTTATTAGCCCAATTATTTTGTCAAGTGGGGTCTTTTTTCATATCTTGTCTTTGCCTTTGCAGGTGGCTTTGTTTGAAGATTCTTCCACTTGCTCTTGGAATTTTGCGAGAAGAGCATCAATATCTATTTCATCATTGCTAAGATCACTCTATGTTTCGCCAGCTATGCACCATTCATCATCGTTGTTGGTGTGGCTTGCTGAAGCCATGGAAATATCATCTCCAATATCTATATCAAGATTTTTTATTAAGTCTCTTTTGACTTCTTCCATGTACATAGTTATAGCCTCTGATTTGGATATAACTCTTTTCTTCATATGAAGTTTCCTCGTAATATGTTTGAAAGGACTGATATCATTTCCTTGAATTTCTAACCGACCTGTATTATGGTATTTGTCGATTCTTTGATTTATTAAATCTAAAATTTCTTGACCATGAATTTTACCTTCAAGGTCTGTGTGTACCAATTTATTACAGAACTTTGTATAAAAAGTTCTTTGTAGACATGGGAATCCTTCGGAAGTATTATTAACTTTTACGGACCATTTCATAATCCATAGGATTGAGAATTCCATGAAGAAATGCATCAAGGACATCCCTTCAAGGAAAGTATTATCTCTTTGTAAACTCATAAGTTTGGGGGATATATCTATCGATTCAGAATATAATTTCTTGTATTGGTCTGGTAGAATTTTCATCGAAGGACCACATAAAGTCCACCATTTGCAAAACCAATTTGGGATTTGCCTATCGAAGATATTAGAACATATTTTTATGAACCATGAATGCTTTCTATTAGCGTTTTCGTATAACAAGGCTTTATTAAAGCTGTCAGCATAATCCCAGTAATTGTATTTCACTGCTACTTTTTGCTCCAGGTGGATATAATCCATTTCCTTTAAGGGGCTCATTCCCAATTCCTCAGGAGTTAAAATATTTTTGATTATAATTTTGGAAAAGTTATAAACTTTTCTTGTATTCGCTGGGTAGAAATGTTGAAATTCCCTCGACCTTGTAGTTGAGAGTATCATCTCATAGTGCATCCTGAATTTATAAACAGTTGTAGTATAACAAACCGAATCCAAATATCTGGACATGAGTTGCCATGGATCATTCTTCCATTTTAAATCATTATTTTCTAAAAGAAGTATAACTTCTTTTTTATCATTCAGATCATATACTTCTGTACTTTCTTCGTCCATAAGGATTGTGGAATATGCTGGAGGAGTATTATCTGCTTTTTTGGATCTCATAAAATCCATGAATTCCTTATGCATAGGATGTTCTGTATTAAGACCACTCGTATAAGCACTATTAGCTGCTACCAACTGCTTGTTTCCCAGTTGTACGAGGATATGACCTCCTCTTCCTATTCTCGTTCTTCCTCCTCTTCCCCTCCTTGAAGGTGGAGGCCATGAAGGTCTCATCCTGAAAAAGAAGAACGAATAGTAATTAGTCCAAATATTCCCTAGTAAGAAAATCAGGCAGACTATTATCTGAACCTTTCTTATAATGAATCTCAAAATCAAAATGTGCTAATAATGCTTGCCATCTTGCAAACATCTGTTTAGAAACATCATATTTACAGTATTTATTAAACATAAACTTAGTCGCTTGGCAATCAGTTTTTATAAGAAACTTTTGATTATAAAGATCTCCCAGGAATTTTAGAACACTTTTCACTATAGCCAAAATTTCTTTAGCTACAGTGGCATAATCCTTTTGAGTTGCAATCCATTTTCCTGAATAGAATTGGACGATATAATGTTGTTTACTATCAGGGAAATATTGTGTTAGGACACCACCGTATCCTATATCTGAAGCATCGGTTTCAATCGTCTTCTCCCAATTTGGATTGGCCAAAGTGAGACAAGGGAGGTATTTAACCTTCTCCTTGATTCTCTTGACAGCTTCAGTATGATTATTTGACCAAGCTTTTGGATTGTTCTTAAACCTGTCATATAATATAGTCGTATCTATGGCTAAGTCCTTTATAAACAGAACAACATAATTAAGACTTCCGAGGAACCTCTGCAATTGAGTTTTATTAGTCATAATATCAGGAAATTTGGATGCAAATTCAATACTTCTATTAATAGGACAAATATTACCTCTTTCAATATTATGGCCCAAGAATCTAATATTCATCTGAAACAAGGGCATTTTAGGCTGAGATATTACCAAGTCATTTTGAATAATAATTTTCTTAAATAATTCAAGATGCTTGAAATGAGTTTCCACATTTTTGGAAAATACTAGAATATCATCAATATAGACTATTATGAAATTTGTATAAGGCATGAAAATATCATTCATAATCTTTTGAAATTCTGATGGAGCGTTTTTTAAACCAAATGACATAATGTTCCATTCATATTGACCCATGGGGACATTAAAAGATGTTTTAAACCTGTCCGATTCAGCTATCTGAATCTGTCAATAACCTGATTTCAAATCAAATTTAGAAAATATAATAGCATCATAAACTCTATCTAATAAATCTTTTTTATTAGGGATAGGGTACCTGATCCATTTCAAAGCTTTATTGAGCGGTTTGTAATTAATTACTAATCTTGGCGCACCTCTTTCCTGTTCAGCATGTTTATTAACACATAATATTGTACAAGACCATGGGGATTTAGAGTGCCTTATAAGGCCTTTTTGTAACAAGGAGCCAATCTCCTTTTTGCATAGTTCCAGATAATTTGCATTCATCTGGCAAGGTCTAGCTTTAGTGGGAATATTATCTTCAACGAAGTTATTCTCATATGGGAGGTTAACCACATGTTATTTCCTACTCCAAAAAGCATTAGAGTGGTCTCCACAAATATCCATAGAAAATTTTCAAAATAGCAATTTTTTCCTATAATTTAGGATTTTGTAAAATATTATCAATCTTAATACTATTAATTTCTTGTTTGATAAAACTGACTCGGTTGGTTTTCAACATTAGTTTCGAGGTTAATTCATTAATCATCCTCGTAAAAGGTTTTGTAATAAACTCTAGTATAAAAGGTTTTTTATTTCAAGTACCACTAATTTTTTCATTCTCCCAATGAGTAAGGGGGAAAATATCATTTATAAAAGGTACACCTAATATAATTTGATTAGTAATATCTTTTACTAAAACAAAACTTTGAGGAATACAATTTTTTCCCTTGCAAATAAAAGCTTTAGGCAATTTAAATTCAATACCCATTTTACTACCATTTGCAGAACGGAGACTATGAGTCATTTTATGAAAATATCTTGAAGGAATTAGCCCTTCCTGAATACAATTTAAATCAGCAGCATTATCAATGAGAATGGTAAATTCTTTTTTATAATTATAATCTATGAGAAGAGTAATTTTAGTATAAAATTTTTGAGACGTAAAAGCTTCAAGACTCTGTAAAAAATCTTTTTTTATCATTTTTAATATAAATATTTCTCATAAAATTAAGGTTATTACCCTCCCTTTCAAGAGATGAAGATGAATCTGAGTTATTACCCAGATCTCTAAGACTTTCGATATTATCGAGTCTGACCTCCATCATGATATTCTTTTCTTTAAGAAGATGAATGCCTTCCTTGAGATTATTAATCTCTTGTTTCAAATCACTAATAGTAGTAGGAGAGCTTATGAGCTTCTTCCTTTCGAGTTGGAGGTTTTTAACCTCTGACATGGTATAGGAACCTTCTTTAGTAGGGATCTCCTCTTTGATATGATGCTCATAGGTAGACGTATTATCGATCTTATCAATAATTTGAGCTCTTATGTCCGGATCTTTTATACTCTATAAAAGCTCTATTACTTTGTCATTATCAATGACATTGAGACTCAATTCTTTGAACTAGGAATAGATCTTATAAAGATCATCTTGTTCCCCTTCCTTGTCACATTCCAACCCTTGTTGGCAAGGTAAACACTTATCTTCTGAAGACATATAATCTTCTTGCTAAAGAGCTTTAAGATCTTGAGTCGTAGAGGATTCTCCTTGGCTACTATATCTTGTTTCTGATTTCTCTGAATTAGAGTTGAGCATAATCTTATAAAGAATATCCTTAATATTATCTTCTATGTCAAGGTTCTTTATCTTCTTCTTGACCTTACAATCCATTGCATAATGGACAAATCTTCCACATTTGTGGCAAGTATCTGACTTATTATACTTTCGTTTAGATTTATAAAAAATTTTTTCCTCTTTTCTTCCGGCAGCTCGCCTTTCTGTTTTCTCAATTCTTTTCCTCTTCCATTTTTCGTAATCCTTTTTGGAAGATTTCTTCTTAGGAGAATGTCCTTTGTCCTTGGATTTTGCTTTGGGAATATCCAGAGCAAATTGTTCACAAAAATTCTCCTAATTGTTGTGTTTCATTGAGACGGTGTCTCTTAATCTTTTGATTCAACTTAATTTCATTGCATAAAGAAAGTCCTTCTTGTACACAAGCACTTATGAGTTTTCCATAGATATAATCATCATAGTTGATGTTGTGGTTGTCTCCTCTAAGAGTTTTGCTCACTCTTTTTGCAAAGAGAGTTGGTAATCCATCTATGAATTTGAATTTCCAATGAGTGCTATTACACTCCGGTAGATCCATCACTCTACTAAGGAAGACATCTTTATAAAATCTGAAAGACGTAAGAGTCTTACATCTTAGATTTTGAAGCAAAGTCCTTATGGTCTCACTATTATCTGACCATCTTCCTGAGAAATGTTCTATAATATTAAGAACTAGGGTATAAACAACATTTTGGGTAAAAATATGTTCTCCTTCTTGTTTAACTGCTTGGAGAATCCCTTTGCTCTTGATTGAGATAATTATCCCACCAACCTTTCAATTGGCCAGTAAACCCTGCTGTTATCATATCCGCAATAGTCTTATCACTATTTTTGTTAGTCTTACAGATAGTACTGTACATTAGCATTCTATGAACAGTTGTATAAATCTATCTATCCGTATATCCATCTATGTTCCATTCATAGATCTCCTTTCCATTATAACTATTAGTTATAATGTGTTCATGTTCCTCTAACAAAACATCTTGTGGAGTAGGTCTAGGATAGTAGTACATCCTTTGGACCGGCTTTCGAGCATATTTTTCTAAGATTTTATTAATATCATTAGAAAATTCTTTCTTATAACTGTTTTCTCCTTCTAAAAAGTTATCAACTTTTATAGGTTTCAAACCACCACCCTTGAATTTCTTTTCCAAGAAATCCTCAAGATCTAAGAAGTCTTTCAACTTAAAATCACCGATCTCCGGGGGAGGCTGGATACTGCTATGAGCAACTTTCTCTTTTCCTTTAGTATTGGAATTTATTAAAGAGATCAGTTTATCAACTTTAACATATAAAGAAACAACATGCTCACCTAATATACTCATATAAATATTGGCATAATTACCCTGCTTAATTATGGCATTAATATGCTGAGTAATAACAAGAGCAGTATCATTTTCAAATAATTTTGACAAAGCATTAAAGTTAACAATCTTATCATTTTTATTAATTTGGAAAGATTGTAATGGAAGGAAAACTAATTTTGTAATTTCTCCATTACTAAGTGTAAAATCTCTTTTTATCACGGAGATATAATTATGAACATGCTTGCACATAAACCACAGAACAAAAGATATTACAGAATTTTGTCCTGATTCAATAAGATCTTTATAAAATTCTTCTTGAAAATCAAACTGTTCTTCGTCATTAAAATTTTTGAAGAACCATTTTCGAAAAGGTTTCCATTTAGATCGTCTAAAATCTTTAACAATCTTAGCTCTTGCCGGAGATCCCGAACTAAAATCAATCTGTTTTTTAGACATCATAGAAATAGTTTATGTAGATAATCCATCTAGTAAATTCATTTCAGATTCAGTTATATCTAAATCCAAGCTAGGCCTAGGAACAAGTCTAGCAATATTATCTTTATCAATTTTTATATTATCACATCTATAATTTTCTCTAATTTGAGAAGTAGATGCTCTAGAAGGAACCTGAATAATATAATCAATAGGAGATATATAAGAGGAGTTAGATCTAGTAATTCTCGAAGACATGCTACAATCATCAATTCTATTATGCATGTTGATTGGATCAGAAAGTCTAATTTTAACAGTTCCATCATTCAACTGTTCAATTTATGAAACCTCATCATTAATATTACTTTTAGGTTGGGTGGCACCCTCAATAACCCACTCTTGTGGAAAATCAATTTCTTCCCACCAGATAGGTCTTTTGGTAACTACTTTGATTTACTAAAGTTATTTTCTATAAGAATCGTTTCATTGTTTAAATCAATAACTTTGCACATAGGATTTAAAGTATTCAAGAGTTTATAATAGATTCTATAACAAATGCAAACAACTTTAGTGCTAGGCATATAATCATAACCATTAAGTTTAACATTTAACATAAGAGAACTTAATGAATTCTCATCTTGTAATGAAATTTGCAAGTTATGATATGCATTAAAATAGACTGGTCCGTAAGTTAGACCAGTCTGAATTGTCCCTATAAGGGATCTCTTCCAATTATGATTTCTACCATCTCTTAAAGCTGCTATAAAGCTTTCAGGTAAACCACGCAAAGTAAGGGGCTTAAATGCCACCTGTACTAAACCAAGATGCATAAATCGGTAAATATCCCTATAAGGGGCCAAATCATTTTCAGATAATAATCTAAAAGTCTGATGATCGCTATCGATAGTAATAGTTTCTTCTGTGGTTTTAATCACCTGTTTGAGACCAAGTTTCTCAAATGTTCCCATCTGATATATGATTCTAGGGGATATTTTTTGAATAGTCCATTTATTAAGCAAAGCAAGATGATGCGGTATATCATATTATTATTATTATTATTATTATTATTATTATTATTATTATTATTATTATTATTATTATTATTTCCTCTTTTGTTGATAATTTGTCAGGAAATTCTTCAATCTTTTTCGATATATGAGATTGTAATTCTATCCCATTTTTTGAAATAATCATTCCTAAGAATTCTATTTCATTTTTATTAATTTCAGCCTTTTTTTGACTAAGGATAATTCCATTCTGTAGACATAATTCGGAAAATTCTTTTAAATGCTTTAAATGTTCTTGATAAGTTTTAGAACATATTAATATGTCGTCTATATAGACTATTAAAAATTCTTTGTCAGAGAATATTTTATCCATTTTCCTTTGGAAAATTTGTGGGGCATTATTTAGTCCAAATGGCATTACTATCCATTCATAATGTCCATTAGGGTACTAAATCTTGTTAATGGAATTGATTCTTCCGATAATTTTATTTGCCAAAATCCACTTTTACTGATCAAATTTTGAAAATAAGTTTTTCCTTTTGCAAGGTTTATTAAATTATTTTTGTTGGGTATAAAATACCCATCAAATAAACAATGTTTATTTAATTCTTTGTAATTTATTACCATTCTGGCTTTTCCTCTTTTTATTTCAGCATGATTTCTTACCATAAATGCTGGGCTACTATGAGGACTATTACTTAGTCTAATTAATTTTAGATTAAGTAATTCTTTAATTTGAATTTTAAATTCAATTTTATCTTCTTCATTATAAAGCATCGGTCTTACTCTAATAATGACACTGGGGTCTTTTAAGATTAAGACTGCTTTTTCTTGATTCATTTCCCATTTTTCTAAGGGATTTTCTCCATATGATTTTTGTAAATTTTCTTTTATCCATTCTAGATTAAGACATTTACAAGAAACTTGTTTTATGTTTTCTAGATATCGTTCTTTATAATTTCCATTTTCTTTTACAAGATGATAAGGATTTTGTTTCCTGGGGACTTTTATGAAATGTCCACATGGAGTTTTAAGGCTTATCATATATAATGTCTGATGATAATCCTGAAATTGTTGTAAAAAGTCATTACCTAATAATAAATCAGTTTCCAATTTATCATAGGCAAATATTTTATTTATAGAAACAATTTTAGATCCTAAAATTATTTCTACCTTTTCTTTTGATAGAGTAAGCTTTTCCTTTACCCCTGTTATTCCTATCATAGAAATATTATATTTGTTATTTTTCCAATTATTTATTAGGAAAGGTTTCGCTAAACTAGCTTCTGAACCATTGTCTATTTGACAACAAGTTGTTAATTTTGTATCATACAAAGTGATTTCTATAAAGACTGATACTCTAAAAGAGATTTCTTTTGGCATTTTTTATTTCTTTGGGATAAAGCAAGTATCATTTTTATAACTTATTTCGATCCCATTTCTTCCTATACTATAATCATTTAGACTGTTTAAAAACATGTTTCCTAATAGTATATCATTATCATTATCATGATTGGTAATATAACAAGGACTGTTATTCGTATATTATCTAATTGTAGAGGTAAATCTACCATCTTAACACAACTATAATTATTACCTTCAAAGGTTTTGTAGATATAAGGGGTACCTTCATAAGTTGGTAATCCCTCAATTAAAGTTCCTTTGACATGATTAGCTGTTGCTCCTGTTTGTATTAGGATTTCTTTATTTTTCCATTCTAATCCATTGAAAACTCTTCCAAATTCTAGAAATATTAGTTATTTCAAAAGTTTTCTTAATGTAACGATTAGAATTACTTTTCTTTATGGAATTTCTTCCATATTCTAAAGAAAGCCTAGGTTCTTTGTTAGAGCCTTCTATTTCTGTGTTTTTCCAAAATGAATCTCATATTCATCCGAATAATTGCTTGTTGAATTTCTGCTTCAACTATTCTTGAAATACCTGCACATTCTTGATCAATTTCAATCATTTCCTTATTTTTATACACATTTCCATAATTAGAATTGGTAAATTTATATAAATCTTGATAGTAAATGCTCATTATGTGATTACCTGGTTTGAATAGGTCGTTTCTTTTCACTTGGAAATGCAAACTTAATGAGTTATTAAAATCTGCATCTTTTAATGAGATACAATATTTTGGATAGTAGGTAAATAATAACTTAGTATAGGCTAAATTTCCTTCTACTATTCCAAGATTTCCTTCTCTTGCATTAATAAATCGTTCATCCGATAAATTAATAACAATAGGACAATTAATTCCTTCCTTAAAGGTGGATTTAACTAATATTTGGATTCCTCCAAGATGTACATAATTCATTTTCTTTCTTTTCTTTTCTGGAATTTTTCTTAGTATTTGATCTATCATTGCTTTTGTTAAAAGATTTAACTTATGTTTTCCCTTTGTTTGGGTAATTTCTATTACCTTTTCAACTTCCTGATATTCATGGTATGAAATTTTATTTCTTGAAAACATTCTCTGCATTCTGCTGAATATATTATCTTCAGTTTTTAACCTGAGTTGTAATCCTTGGATTTTTCTTAATAATTCATTATCAAAGGTTGCTTTTAAGGCATAACCTCTTTGATCTTCTTCTGTTTCAATTATTTGAACAGAATTTTCTACTTCTTCTATTTCTTTATTCATCACTTTCTTCATAGCTGGATGAATATTCTTCATATAATTCATCATAAAATTCATCACTTTGAATTGATTTTATTGATTCTAAGTCTGAATCAATTTCTTCTCTATCAATTTTAGATATTTTTACATGTTTCTTGTTACATTCGTAACTTTTATGTCCTTCTTCACCACAGTTGTAACATTTACATTTTTCTTTAGTGGGCTTAAAGTTATTTTTCTTTTTATAATATTTTTTCCGAGGAATATAATTCTTCTTTGACATATTTTTTCTTTTTATTAACATTTTTCTTGATTTTCGTCTTTTCTTGTAAGTCCTTTCATTACATCCCCATTGGGTTGCTGCATTAGTATCTAAACAATAAATTTGTGTATTAATTTTTTTAGCTTTTCTCTGAACATTATGTGCCATGCATAATTGTTCAAGTCTATTATTTAGAAAAGTTATTCTTTGTCCAAGGGTATCTTTATTTGTTTTTACCTTGTCATATTCTTCTCTAAAATATGTGGCCCAAAAGCCTGGTAATTTTTTATAATATTTTTCCATGTATGTTACCATATCTTTACTGCTATCAAATATTTTATAATAATATTCTTCGAATTCACATGTATATTCTTGAATATAACTCATTTTACATATCTGTAATTTTTCTAATTGCTCTTTCGCTACTATTCTTATTTTTTCTCGATTTAATGAAGGATTTCCTTCTCCTCCTAAGAATTCATTTCCAATATATTGGACTAGATTTTCTATTCCTTCTTGCAAGGATTTTTTAAAACCTTCTAAGGTTCCATTTTTTATAATTGCTCTAGCTTCCTCAGATAATCCTGAGTACCAATGATTTATTTTTTCAGCAAATGTATTTATCATGATAATATATTTTTCTTCATCTATATATTCCATTTCTTTTCCTAATAGAAAATAGAGAAATGTATTTTGTGCCCATAAATCTAGTTCTTTTTCTGGTTCTCTTTTACAATCGAGATTTAGAAATTTATTAACTCCTGCTTCATTTGTAGACATTCTGTTAGGCATATATTTAGATCTACTGTTATGATATTGATTAACAAAATCTTTGTTTCGCTTTTCTTTTTGAACATAGTTATGTTCATTATTTTCTTGTTGTTCCTGTTTTACAGGGTTTGAACTTTCTCGTCTAAAATTTCCTTGGGGTCCTCCTGTTTCCCCTTTATTCATAAAAACATTTAATTCTAAGTCTGAAATTTTCAGATCTTCCATAGCATATACTAATTCATCTATTTCATTCATTCTGAATTTTGTTCTAGATTTTCTTCACTCTGTTCTGGTATATCATTTTCTAGTATATCTTTACCAGATTCAATTTTTTGTTTTTCCCAAAATTCTTCTATTAGTTTTTCATCAAAACTACCTTTTTGATAATTCCTTGAAAATTTTTCTGACAACAAATCTTTAATATATTTTTGACTTATATTTTTGTCAAACTTATCTGTTCTTTTGATTGTATTTATTAATTTTCCTGGAAGATTTTCTTTGATTGATTGTATTTCAATTTCTAATAATTTTAACCTTATGGCTAATTGTTTATGACTTTCTACTAAGTCATGTAATAAATCTATTGCCTCTTTGAGACTCATTCAGAATAATATTTAGATAAAGTCAAAATTTCTTCATATCCGAATAATATATAATCTATAGGAAATTCATTCTTGAATTCTTCATTTTGTATAGATGTTACTATTAGGCCTATTATTTTTTCTTTTATATCTCTATTTAATTTTTTCATTATTTTTAGTATTATTACTAAAACCTTTTCTTCTATGAAACATAATGGCGGTATAGTTGTCATTTATGTTGCTTTATTTGCTGTTTTAACTGGGTTATGAACTTATATTCCAATAATGATATTTGTGTAATTAAATGATCTAGTTTATGCAAATCTTCCAAAGTTTTATTAATTTGTTTATTCAATTTTTTATATTCGACATAGTTATATTTTAAATCATGTTTGATTTGTTTGTATGTGAGGGTATTTTTATGAGGTCTTCTCATCTTAGTGTTATTTTATATGTCCAGGGCTCTGATACCAATAAGGGGGCTATGATGCAAAACTTGCATGGTGTGCGAAATTTATGTTAAGCGGTATAAAGACAGCTTTTTTGCAATTCTTTTATATAGGCATTGTATTCCAATTTTTCTTGGATTCTAATCATTCTTATCTCATGGATAGCTAATATCATTTTTATAGAATGCTTACTATGTACTTTCATGTAAGCCTGTTCTAATTCTTTTATAGACTTATCTAATTTATATAGAGATATTCTATATCTCCATGCTCTTTTTCTTATTAGATGCAATTCAGCTTGAATATGCTTCATGTTGTTTATAATATCTCAAACTAAACATAATTAATTGTATTCCCTGTAGGTACTAAGTATGTTCTTTTTAAGTTATAATATATGTAAACTTAACTTATCATGTATGATTAAAATAATAATTATGCAATATAGAGTTGTGACGTATATACCTTTCTCTCTTTTATTGTCGGAATAGTTCTTATCACTACCGCAGCAGTTCTCCTTTCCGGCTATGAACAGTTTTCGCCTTCACGACCTCAGTCTAACACGGCTACTTCTCTACTGTTCCTCCGTTAGGCGGAAGATCGCAATCTTCGCTTTAGAACTAATCCTTAATATATGAGGAGAGAGATATACAAATCAAACTCTTTTATTTCATAATATTATTTTTACACACACTATAGTTATTTTACATATAGCAAACTTAGAAAGAAATACTTTTCCCTGACGGGAGAAGTGTTCTACTCACTCATGAAGGTACCTAGCATTTTTCTATTGGGAGATAGATGTCAAATGTAGTCTGCCTTCTCATGAGATTTGCTTCTCCTTTTATAGATGTAAGGAGGGACTAATGTTACAATTTTTCTTTTGTAGGGTTGCTCCTCCAAATCTTTTGTATTTGTCTTCAAATCCTTCAATTATTTTGATGGATGGCCGACAATGGTGGGAATCTCTTTTTGAAAAGAGATATCTTTAGAGATAAGATAAGATTTCTTTCTCTTGTCTCTTTCTTGATGACGTAAGTGCTTACATCGTCTTTTTTGTCTTCTTTTGACAGCTACATTATTTTGTTTTACAGTTATCCTTTCTTCTTCTTGAAGACTTCAATCTGATGACTCCTCGTCTTGATTTTTATGTTTATGTTCCAAGAACTTGCACGCCATCTTCCATGTTTCCGCTGTGGCTTCAAGTTTGTGGAATTCAATATCCTGGATTTTTTCCTTTAGGATGGATGATTTTCCTTTTCCTTTTGTCATTAAAATCCAATAAGGATTATGAATAATGACCTGATATTCTTCATTGTAAAATTTCTTAAGAATAAAATATAACGCTTTTATTCCCAAGGCTCTTTTAGTTTGGATCCATTTTTTGTTAAGATAAGGGATTTTTTTATCTACCCCTGTGGCCTTAACGTTGAAATCTTTTAATTTTTCCACGGTAATGTAATTAATTGTGGGAAAGTATGATTGCAAGTCTTTGCCTTCCATTGCTATGCTAAAGTAGACTCCTTCTCCTTGTGCATAGGTTTTTATTGTATTGAACAATTGTTCAGGTAATTTGGACAGTTCTTGAAGGTCAGGTTTTGCATAAATCCTGTCAAGGTATCCATATTCAAATAATTGAGTCATGGCTTGAGATCCACTAGGAAATATAGAAATTCTAGGAAATAAACTTGTATTTCCAAGAACTCCATAAGTTTCTCCACTTTCTTCTGGAAGATTATAGATATATCTTGAAAATTCAAGATATTCTTCTTCCTTTGGATTCTGCTTTCTACCGCAGTTAAGAAAAAACTTTTGTTCCCGATTTAAACGTTAGTGCTTTCTCAGTTTCTAAAATAATTTTCAGTTTTTGATGAGGATGGGCCTTTTTCCTCATTTGATTTATTGGCCTCTTTATTAATTGCTAGGCTTTTACCCTCGTCCTTAGACTTAGGTGTCGGCATATTATTATTATTATTATTATTATTATTATTATTATTATTATTATTATTATTATTATTATTATTATTATTATTACTATTATTATTACTATTATTATTACTATTATTATTACTATTATTATTATTACTATTATTATTATTATTATTATTATTATTATTACTATTATTATTATTATTACTATTATTACTATTATTATTATTATTACTATTATTACTATTATTATTATTATTATTATTATTATTATTAGTATTAGTATTATTATTATTATTACTATTATTAGTATTATTACTATTATTATTATTATTATTATTATTATTATTACTATTATTACTATTATTACTATTATTACTATTATTATTATTATTATTACTATTATTATTACTTTTATTATTATTATTATTATTATTATTATTATTATTACTATTATTATTACTATTATTACTATTATTATTTTTATTATTATTATTATTATTATTATTACTATTAATATTACTATTACTATTACTATTACTATTACTATTATTATTTATTATTATTATTATTATTATTATTATTATTATTATTATTATTATTATTATTATTACTATTATTATTACTATTATTATTATTACTATTATTATTATTATTATTATTATTATTACTATTATTATTACTATTATTATTATTATTATTATTATTATTATTATTATTATTATTATTACTATTATTATTACTATTATTATTACTATTATTATTATTACTATTATTATTATTATTAATATTATTATTATTATTATTATTATTTATTATTATTATTATTATTTATTATTATTATTATTATTATTATTATTATTATTATTACTATTATTATTATTACTATTATTATTATTATTATTATTATTATTATTATTATTACTATTATTATTATTATTATTATTATTATTATTATTAATAATAATAAAAAAAAATTATGTGTGCTTGAGAAAATTTTAATGACAAGGTAAAGAATATTTTAAAAATTATGTGTATTTGAGAAAATTTTAAATACAAGACAAAGGAAATAAGAATTTTTTTTTTATATTTTAAAACAGATATAGATAAACATAGCGGCGCATGTGTATCACCGGAACTAATTCAATTGAATTGTACTTCCACGTTCTCACATAAGGTGCAAAGAAAGAGTTTTTGGCTAAAATCATCCCTGGAGTATGACTTAAACCTAAAGTACATCCTTATGTTATATAAGTGAACACAAAAACATCCCTGCATTATCCAAAAAGTTGCAAGATTTATTCTTCTGTCTATTTATTTAAGAAACTCACGCCACCAACAAAAGAATGTGTCAAGTCAAATGAATATATGTACACATGGTTAAGCTAGTCAAGTCGGTGATTTTCAAATTTTTACAAATTGAGGATTTATATCATTTCCATATAAAATATATTCAAATTTTAAATATTCTTTGTAAAAAGTATCGCCAAATACAATCCCAACTTCAAAAATTTCAAAGAAAGTAATTATTTTTATTTTCATAACTAAACGCCTATGTAATTTCACTAAATTTCCAGCATTTCTATATATTGTATAAATTGTGAATTGCATTGTATATAACGTACATACGTACTAAATATTTTGTTAAAGAAAATCTTTAAATAGTTGGATGTAATATTTTTAAGATGAACTTTTTAACATAATCTTTCTAATTATCGGAACCTACTGTATAAATATTTTCAAAACTTACGTATTGTTGCAAGTCAATTTACTTGATGATGCAAAAAACAGATAAACTAACAACACACAAAATTTAAATTCTGAGAATGAAAGATTCATTTCCTATCCATATCCTTATTCTTTTTAGGTAACTTTGATCTTTTCGTCGTGGCTAAGACATGACCAAATTAAAAAATATTTTATTTATTGGTTCAATCAGTTTCTTAACAAAAAATAGACCGAAGGGTGATTCTTGTTATTTTTTGGATAGTATAAGCATGTGTTTTGCTTACTACGATAATATAAAAATGTATATTAGATTTGAGTCATAGTTAAGGAATGATTTTAGCCAAAAACTCTGCAAAAAAAAAAAATATAAAAAATAAAGATTAGGTGGTAATAGGACCCC
This sequence comes from Solanum pinnatisectum, assembly GCA_035578085.1. Lineage (NCBI taxonomy): Eukaryota > Viridiplantae > Streptophyta > Magnoliopsida > Solanales > Solanaceae > Solanum > Solanum pinnatisectum. The sequence goes on from JAWPEI010000051.1 coordinate 340,634, forward strand.
TATAAAGAGAGGGTGTCCATGATATTCTGGTCATAGTTCAACAGGATACTTAAGCCTTTTGCACAAGTTTAAGAAGTTTGAAAACTTAAAAATAAAATATCTTTTATTCTTAGCCCTAATTTTTGTTCTCTTTCTGTCTTTCAGTGGTTAAGGGAAAAAAATGATCCATGTGCGAATTACAACGCAAAAACACATAATCCTTCACCAGTTTATTTGATACTTTTGATAGTAGGTTTCTTCTTCATTTTTTTTAATTTATGAATTTCTATTAGAATAATATTTTAAAATGTCTAAAAAGTTTTGAGTATTTCTTAGTCAATTCTATGTACATTTTTACTTATTTTTCTATAATTTTATTTGTTTTTATTATATAATTAATTTTTAAATATTAAAAAAAAAGTAAAGATCGAGGGGTTTTTAAAAGGGTTGGCAATAATAACAAGGTGAAGTACAATAGAAAAGGCAATAAAAGGCGTTTACCTTCCACACAGGATAGATGTGTAGAGCAGGGAAGAGAGAAGGTACATAAAATGGCAGTTGGAGGGACAACATGTCTGAATCTGGGTATCAAGATCCCATTTGGGTTTCCTGTTTCCAATTTCAAGGCTTCTCCAAAATCTTTCTCTTCTCTCTCAACATCAGGTCCAATTCCCTTTTCTACATTTTTCTATTACTATTACTATTACTATCTAAATCTATACAACACTTGATTGTTTTTGTTATGTGCCTAACAGTTCTCATACTCTCTCTTTATTTTCTTTCTACTTGTTTTGATAAAAGAAGCAAAAACTTGCTACTGCTAAATTATCTTAACTAAATCTTAAAGGGGGAAGGATAACACTAAATAGTTCTGTGATTAAAATTATAGTGTCATTTAATTTATTCTTTGGTTGGTTAGTCCGGATGCTTATCCTGTGATTAATAATTTGTGCTGGGATAATTAGTGTTGGGATAAGTTATCCTTCCTTGGGTGGTATAGTAATCCCGGGATAAAATAGGTTAATGACAAAGTATCCCTTTAAATATAGGGAAAACTATATGAAATATATCCAAACTTTGACTGAAAATTGCTGCAACAATTCCAAACTTTGGGAAGGATCTTTTACCCCTGCACTATTTAATAGTGTATTTTAAAGGTATATATGTGTTCATGTGGACATCATAAATATTGCATCATTATAAATAGTAACTTGTCTACGTGGGCACATATATACCTTTAAAATACACTATTAAATAGTGCATGGGTAATAGGTCCTGCTCAAAGTTTAGGATTGTTACAATAATTTCGGTCAAAGTTCAGATATATTTCAAACATTTTTCCCTTAAATATAACTTGTTCTTAAAATTAGAGCCTATAACTTCTTCCATCATAACTGATCTCATCAGAAATTGTATTCAAACCTAACGACTCCTAAATATTTAGGATAGGTTACTAATTATGCCCAAAATTCATTTGTAAGAGTTGAACTTGCTTAGCTGGCTTTTCTAGGACAAATCTTTGTTAACTTCTTGCTCATTGTATCAGTTACATACCCGAATATGGGGAAGCTAGAATAATCTCACAATTAAATGAAACAGGAGACAGACACTTGATGAGTTTTTGTATCCTTTGTTAGAGGACTAACTACTCTAGAGAACATCTCCTTGGCTAGCTTTTTCTTTCAAACACAAGCAAAATGACTAGAGGATCATCCATCTAGTCGAAAACAAGATACGAATCAATTGACAACAATAGCTATTGAAAGCTAAAACCCCCAATAAATGGAATCCAACAAACACCTATACTGTAAGATGAACTCTTAAGAAGAATCATTTCCTCTTGCAAGCAATCTATCAAATAAAGTCAAGCAATAATTGCCTTACCCTGACTCTCTCAAGAGCATCATTATTCAAGTAAATTTTCATATCATCCAACATAATCCAAGTCTAAAGGAGCTATTCTCCACTTTTATAGCCTAAGCTTAATGAAATAATATCTTCTTAGGCATGACGACTTGTATCTTAAGAATAGCCACTTTTGCATTAGTGACCTCTTTCTCCGTGGTCTAAGTAGTCTTTCAAGTGGAATCTTCCATCCAAGCTATCTTTCAAATCTTGAAGGTGCCCCCAAGGCCTAGCTCAAGTGGCAAAAGGTGGAGGATTAGTGGCTTAGGTCGCAGGTTCAAGCCCCACACCATGCAAAGCGAACCTGGTATTTAAGTGGAGAAGGGTAGAGGGGCGGGCCCATTATCCACCGAGTTTAGAAGGCTGTGATTGGTCCAAAGGGCGGGTCACAGATGGATTTCTCGGTTATCAAAAAAGAAAAAAAAAATCTTGAAGGTCATCATGTGTCGACCTTCCATGAGCTTCAAGTGCCCCATCTTCATGATAAGGATAATATAGACTAAAGATGTGTACTTGAGCTTCCTTGAAGTGTGAAGAGCATGTTATTGGGCCTCAAACCTTCATTCCAAGCCCCCGACGCAGTGACTTGATGAGAAGCTCTTGAACCCCTTAGCTTGGCTTGGCGTGCATGGATTATAGTCTACCTCAATTCACCATTTGAATCTTACACAAAAGGTTTTTCTGTAACAGCTCCTATGGAAGTCCCTTTGCAACTTCAGGGAATGCTTGTCTTAGTGCGCATTTGGACATAAGAATGGTGAACTTTGGAAAGAAGTTGTATTTGTTTTCAAGTTGAAAATTGAAGTTGTGTTTGGACATGAATATGGATTGGAGTTGTTTTTGGATTTTTGCGAGTCATTTGGAATGAAAATTGTGAACATAGCCTCTTGGAGTTTTCCGAATTCCTTAAAGTTGTAACAATTCTATGTCCAAACAATTTTCTGGAATAATATTACAGAAAAAAGTGAAAACTATACATGACCAAATGGGCACTTAGTTGGCTTCTGACATATCGGGTGAACCTTCAGTGTTAATTATAAATTTCTAAAGACCAGCACATACACAAATGTGATGATTGACGGCTAGCATATAGTAATCTTGGAAACTTTATTCCTTTTCTTGCCCAGTAAAAGTAATCTTAGAAACTTATTTCGCAAGAGGACTAAGAACTTTGGATTAAAAAGAGCCAGAACTCTTTGATGTTACTGAATTTGGCATTAGTCAGCACTTAGCAGTGCTGGAGAATGGACTACCCTGAAGATTTCTAGGAGTTTCATAAGCTAAGAATGAAACATAAGAAAAATCAAATGGGTTTTAGTTCTTTGCTAATGTTACAAGTGCCATTGGGTGGATGAATATGCCAGGTCCTTGATGAGTATATGAGTAGCCTGTAAACAGAAAGCTCTGTGGAATATCCTGAAGGAGGGCTCTAATGGTGAAGTTATGCTACAATAAATGTGGAATTATTATGACTGTGTCAGAGTTCTTTCTCACAAAAAAAATTATGACTGTGTCAGAGTTGCAATAGTGTCCCATCTCATCAATTGGGAGTATATATAGTATGGTCATGTGAAAAATATCCTTAAGCTTTGTCTTGTAATGGGAAAGGATGACTTGATGAAACATGACCAGGTGTCAGCTTGAGCCTGGTCCATTTTCCCGCATTTATTTATTTTAGAAATGGAAAGAATATCTATGTAGTGCAACTGATGCAAGTTACTCAGGGAGGTGCAGTATCTTGTGCCTTTTTTTGTGTTGCATTATTCTCAATTGGTTTTGCCATGTAATTTAGGATTATCGTATTCTTCTATGTCTAATTGAGTGGTTTCTTTTCTCTAACAGGTTTATGTAGGGCCAGTCAAGTTGCTGAGCTTTTTCCAACTGTCTCACCTGAGGTTTATGTTAGGAAGGCCAGGTTAGAGGACTGCTGGGAAGTGGCTGAGACTCACTGCAGCTCCTTCTTCCCTGAATACTCTTTCCCTCTAGATTTTGTGTTAAGAATTGACAGGCTGATAGCAATGCTTTTTGGATTCTCCATCCCAAATGGATGCCAGAGAAATTGTCTTGTTGCTGTTGTTGGCAGCAGAGATGAAGAGGCTTGCTTTTTAGGTACAGAAGAACTCAAACTTGGAGGATTTGATGGACGATTAAGTCTCAACAAGGGTTACGTGACTGGAATATTGACTGTGGATACTGTAGCTGACTTCCTTCCGAGAAAAGGACCATTGCGGCAGAGAAGGTCAGTTGTGTCTTGGATTCTAGTCAGGAATCTGGAGATATTTTAATAAATGGCTCTTTCATAAAAGGCTAGTTTCTTGCTAATCATTACTATCAGACTCATTCAACATCATGTTGGAAGGTAAACCATTACAAATTACCACTCCATATACAATTTAAAAAAGGTTGTGAGTTGGAAAGGTGGTCAAGTGGATTCAAATTTGTTTTAAAAAGTCAGTTCGAATCGTGTTGCAGTGCTTGCCTTTCTATATTCTTCCAGATTAAAAAAATTACTGTTCAATTTGTCTAGGGTCATGTTGTTAAGGAATCTCTAGAGCTTTCTAATTGGTCATAATTCCAAAGAACAATACCAGTTTAGGCATGTTCAGGTTCTTTAAATGCTTAAGGATTGTAAATTAGTTTTTTCCTGTATGGAAATATGGAATACAAAATACCGTCTGTCAAGATATTCAATAGACTGATGCTATTTGGAGATCCTTGAGCTGTACAGACTTTCAGTCATGGAAAATTCCTGATGGAGCCTTATGAAGTGCCATTCCTCAACAATACTCTCTCTCTTTCTTCTTTTGAAAAAGTAACAACTTTGTAATAAGTTTTAACAGCATTAATAAAGCAAGCAAGCAACCTTATGGGGTATCTTAAGTCTTAACTTTCCAGATATGCTTTCAAGATTAGTTGAAGGTCCATGACTCTGTCATATTCATGATCTTATAACCTGAGTTCACCTTATACAGGCACTAGTTGAGTCCAGTCCACCACAAGCAATCTTGTCCATTCTGTAGCCTTGGAATGTTTCCAGATGCTTATAGAGTTCAGCCAGTCTGGGTATTTTCCAAATTCATCAATCTCCTGAAGGACAACTTCCAATCTTGAGATGGCCACATCTCAACCACTGTCTTATTCTGGTGTTGAACCAGAGCAAACAGGTCAGGAAATATATCTTGCAAACTATCTTTCCAAAAGATTAATTTGTTACCATTATGTAGTCTGATGACAGCGTGTCTCTTTATGAAAGGCCGCAAAGCTTTAATAGATTTCCATATGTCACACCATAGGGGTTCCTAACCTCCTTAGTAGTTAGTAACCCAACAATCCAGCTCCCCATAGTTCATCTTGATCACATTTTCCTCAGACAGTTTGAGTCTCCTTGGATACCTCCATTACCACTTAGATTTTAAAGGCTTGCTCTTAATCTTCAACAATACTCCCTCTTTTGCTTATTGAGTGAAGTGATTCTTCTTCCCATTCCATAATACTAATCAATAAATCAAGCTGGCAGAAATTGGCTGTAGATCTATGTCATAGAATAAGTAGTTAGCTATTTTGATTTTTGAGTTATCATCTGGATGAATGACTGTCTTAAAGGGTTAACAAATTGGTGTCCGACTAGCTAAAGCTACTGCTTCTATGATTCAGAGATACTGCCGAATCAACTTTCCAACTTTAGCATTGTTGATAGGTCATTTTAGAGATGATCTGACAAACTCATGACACATAGCAATAGGATAGCTATGAGGTAAGGATTTAAGTTATGATGACCATATTTGAGGTTACTTTGAAATGTAGAAACTTTGGAGATTAAGAACTTTTCCGTTACTGTGGTGCACTCTCTTTGTACTGACAAAGAGACTGACTCAGAAATGTGAAACCTATTCTGTTGGCTTCAAGTGTTGTAGAAGACAATCTAACAACACTAACAACAACAACATACCCTGTGTAGTCCCACACAGTTGGGTCTGGGAGGTAGTGTGTACGTAAACCTTACTTCTACCTTAGAGGTGATGTAAAAAGGTTGTTTCCAATAGACCCCCAGCTCAAGACAAAGACAGACTAGGAACATACATAATAGAAGTAGTGAAGTACATAGACAGTAAATAGTAACAAAAACAGCACACAGTAACATAGGAATATTATAACAAAATAATACTACAAAGAAACTACACGAAATAATAGATAGTCACATAAATCGAAGAACAAGAAACTACAAGAGTAATTCTACGACTACTAGTAAGGGCACAAGACTAGGCACTCCTATGTACTAGAAGGGACGCGCTCGTACATACTAACCTTCTACTGTTATGCGTGTCCTCCACACCTTCCTATCTATAAGGTCATGTCCGCAGTAAGCTGCAACAATGTCATGTCCTGTCTAATCACCTTTCCCCAATATTTCTTTGGTCTTCCTCTACATCTCCTGAATCCATCCATAAACAACTTCTCGCACCTCACACTGTGGCATCTGTACATCTCCTCATCACATCCCCAAACTTTCTCAACCTCACTTCCCGCATCTTGTCCTCCACCAAAGTCACCCCCACCTTGTCTCAGATATCCTTATGTTTAATTCTATCTCTGTTGGTATACCCAAACATCTAGTTTCCTTTTAGCACTTGTAGCATCTGTTAGAAACGGGAAGTTCCTTTATATCAGATTATCCCGGGTGAGGCAAGCCTCATATAAAGCTGTCCAGGTGAAACAAATAACCTTTAGGGATAGCTTGGTTCTCCAAATGAGTTTCCAAGGCCAGCTGTTAATCATACGATTACCGGAACCTGTGTAGATACCTCCACCATAATTCCCCCATTTAAGTCAATCCACAGCCTGAAGGTTAATATTGCTTTACTGCAGTCTTGCATAAAGATCTAGCAACTCAATTATTTCCCAATCATAAATGCCTCTTCTGAATTTTAAGTCCAGTTGGCCCCTTCAATTTATGTAGTAATGACTTGATTGGGATCTTGTGCTATAGTGAACAAATTTGGGTATTCAACTTGAAAAGTGGAATAGCCTAGCCATTTGTTCTTCCAAAATCTGATGTGTGCAACATTTGCAACTTCAAAGTGAATGTTCGATAAGACTTGTCTGCTACAAATATATACAATTTAGGAATTTCTAGAGAAATCTTAATCTCCTAACATTAAGACTATATGTGCTCAAGTTTTGCAAAATTGAAGTATGAATTATGATGCTCAGATTATATTTGAGGGACTATATGTGCTCAAGTTTTGCAAACTTAAACGATGAATGCTGCTCAGATTATGTTTCAGGGATGATATGTGCTCAAGTTTTGCAAACATAAAGGACAACTGATGCTCAGAGTTGTATTTAGAGGGCAAAGATAGATTTATTCCTAAAGATATGGGATAATTTTGCAGAAAACTTATATTATAATACTAAAAAGTAGCTTTTAAGTCATAAATAAAAAGTCAAACTGAAATGACTTTAAAGTCCAAAAATAAAACTCCCCCTACTTTTGGTTTTTGACTTATTTTAAGTCATTTAAAACTTTTTTTAAGTCATTTTTAACCTTGCCAAACACTTCCTAATTTATTTTAAGTTATTTTTTATATTGCCAAACACTTCCAGAAGTCAACAACTGACTTAAAAGTAGGTTTGACCAACTTTTAAGTCAATCCAAACACCCTCTAAGCAAGTAGCTCTTTGGCAACTCAAATTGCCAGTACTCTTCTTGCTTGCAAGAGAGTTTACATTGTTTGTTGCGGGTTGTTTGTCTTAGTTATAAGTAGCGGTTACTCCTTTTGAGGAAATAAATGGCATGGATAAAGAACATAATTAAGAAATAAAAACTTGGTAATGGATTTCAGAGATAAGCTTTGACCATTCTAGTGTTCTACCTTCTATATGTGCATTTTTGCAGCCATAGAATATTGACATAACATTCACTCGATGAAAAGTTAATGAAGCCATTGAAGTGTATCAGTCCCATACTGATAGCTAAACAACCACTTGATGAACACCCAATAGTGTGTGGCCTAGTGACGAATCAAGTGGATGTTAACCTTGGAGACTTGGGTTCAAATTTCTATAGCGACAAAAATATTAGGTGATTTCTTTTCATCTGCCTAAGTCTTGATGGGAAGAATCAATTGGTACTTGTATTGGTGGGTGGTAGCAGGTATGCAAGGGGATATTTAAATGCTGAGCAAGTTGGTCCGGACACCACCGTTGTGACTAAAAAATAAGCAAGGGCACCCACATGGAGACCTATAGTTCTTAACTTAAGTGTTACGGATTGAATATGATTTCTATCATAAGCAAAACATGAACAACTTTTTTCTTGATGACCGTGATGAACATGAATAATTTTTACAGGAAAGGGATTGCGTATATATCAAATGTTGCGGTACGGAGAAGATACCGTCGAAAAGGGATAGCAAAAAAGCTCATAATGAAAGCGGAGGCACAAGCCAGGAGCTGGGGATGCCGTGCAATTGCTTTACATTGTGACACTAGCAACCCTGGAGCCACAAAACTGTATATAGGACAAGGCTTCAGAATCATCAAAGTGCCAGAAGGGGCAAATTGGCCTCAACCCAAGACTTCCCCAAATGTCAAGTTCGTTTTCTTGATGAAATTACTGGACGTATAAGAGAGTTTAGTAAACAATTGGGTGTGTGGTACTGTATATATGTATGTGTGAAATTAAGGGAATAAAGTATAGTTGTAATTATTGTATTAGTCTAGTTGAAATTTCCCCCTCACAAGTTTCATTTGTACACTAAGATTGCATGCTTGACATGCCAATGGTACTTGATTTCTTACAGAGTGCTAATATAATTTCCTCTAACTTGTACCAACGACACAAGGGCCCTCATATGCTCCTCATGGGTGCACTGTCAATTATATCTTACTTTTTGTCATTTTCTCAAAATAGATATACATATATACACATGATCTTTTTCGAAGTTAATGGGTGCACGTGCACCTCCACTTTTATTTTCTTCGTCTATGGTTTTTTTTTTCACTCATATATTTCATTCTCATGCACAATTAATTCACAGATGCTGATGATATGAGATAGTATTACTCAATTTATTTGTAATTGTATTCAACTATTTATGTAGAAACAAAATTCCCAGTTGATTGCTTCATTCTTGTAATCCATTGTTACTAATTGGATGGTCATGTAGTGTTAATTCTGGAAAAAATTATAGGAAGGAGAATCATCTTCTCGAGAACAACAAAAAATAAAACTGAAGTTGTTGATTGGCTCATAAAATTAATCTGTTAGGAGCAAATACAAACAAAAAAAGAACAAATAAAATAACTTATTTTGCTATTTTTGTGATGAACAAATGAAATACTTTACATGCTTTATTATAAAGTTGAGTATGTTTGTTTGGAGCAGGTTTAATTAAAGAAAAAAAGTATTAATTTCATCTGATAGGAATATAACATGTAAAAAATAATTTCAGGGAATCCTTCTATCAAGTTTGAAGAGCATTAAGCATGTTCTGGCGTTGTCCACTACTAGTAGTAGATGAGGTACCCTACTAAATCGAGCGACCTACTGGAGCTGCTAAAGCGACAGGCTGAGTCTTCTAAAGAATGATTAATGCTCAGATTACACCACTTCCAATTAATGGTGTAAACGATCATTATCTAGTATAAAACCCAATGAAGAATTGGTGTTGAACCCACAGGGAGTGGTACAATGTTCGAATTCAATTACGAAGTACAAATGTGGTCTAAGCGGTTACAGGAATAGAAATTATCGAAAACATACAAGCAAGTCTAAGGGGTTGACAACGAATGTCAGATGGGGAGGGGGGGTTTGATTTGCAATTAATAACAAAAACAAATACGAAAAACAGGGGAAACAACAATATAGAGAGGAATTCTCGGGATGATATCGATTATAGGCTAATTTCGCTTTATGGAAATTACTAACGAATAGCTAAATCTGAGTGGGTAGGCTAGACTATAAGTGCAATAGCTTTCTCTCGAACAGCTACTACGATTCAAGTGAGTTCTCTCGAACCTCAACAAGCTTATCAATATAAACGTCCCAAAACCTTGATACATCTACTCTCTCAAACTAGATAGGTAGAATCGAGTTTAGGATTCACTCTCTCGAGTTGAACCCATATCAACCCAACAACTACAATCATTAATCGAAAGCTTTGGTTCTAAAACCTCTTTCTCAAGCAAGCCCAGAACTCTAATTTAGAATTGCATTTGCAACTACAATTCATAGATTAAAACACAACTAATGATTAAACCCACTTCAATTAAGCATTTAAATCAGTAAATAACAATACCCATAAGCTAATTCAACCCATAATCACATGATCACACCCCAAGAATTGGGGTTTTAACTAAGCATCATAAAAAGATAAAAACAATTACCAACTAGATTAGCCATCAGCAGGGTAAAAGTCTCCACGCCTTTACAATGCTCCAAATTGATTAAGTTCAAAAACCCACTTGCAAATCCTCAAAACTAAGCTTAGAAATCCTCAAAGTCTACAATGAAAACTCAAAAACTAAGAGAAAAATCTAACTCTCTAACTTGGGGATCAAAACTCTAGGAGAGCACCCTTAAATTTCATTTAAAATTTCAATTTATAGTTGCCCAATTTTTGGCCTGAAAGGTCATTGGAGGAATAAGTCACGCCTCGCCGAACAGGTCGGCGATCCGCCCTTCGCTCCCTTCCATCGCCAATTTGCATTGGCCGCCAGTCCTCCAGGTCCTGTAACCTTGGGCGATCAAGGTTGTCATCGTGAAGTCATTCGGCGATTCGCCGACTGCCCATTCCTGTTGCCAAGTTGGTTCTTCACTGGGCTGGCATGTTGGAACTTTAGGAGAGCTAAAAAGCCACTCGACGGTTCGCCGAGTAGTCTTGGCGATCACCAAGATCACTTTTCTTCACTTCTTCAGCTTGTTAGTTCCTTTTTGCCCAGTAATGTCCTTGCCTTGCTCCTTAACCTTCATAGCTGCAAATCAACACTTTAACATCAGTTTAGAGCATAAAATAGGCATTTGAGGACACTTCTACTATAAAAACAAAGCCCTAAATGAGTCAAAATCTCGGACTCATCAAAGAACATCCTTGCCCTTACCTGAGGCCGATGGACAATCCCTCAATCTATTACTTGTCTTGCCACACTTGAAGCATCCATCACTATCGGCCATACATTCTCCTGGGTGGTTCTTACAACCTTTCTGACAAGTTGGGAAAGTGAGACTACTAGTGACACTACCATAGGACTTAGAGAATCGTATCTAAACTTGGGCACTAGGCCACTATCAAAGGATGGAATTGGACCTGAATACTTCTGATGAAACTAAAAGCAATTACCACCGCCTCATTTTTAATGAGAGTAGTCCACACTGTCTGTTTTAGCCTTCTTGTTTTCCCTAACACTCTCCTTAACTTTCTCTTCTTCGATCTGTTGGGCATGAGTCATAAAAAAAAAAAGAAATATCTCTCCTTAATCAACATCGCAATCCTACACTCTTTCACCACAATCTCTTTTTCACCGGAGACAAACTTACTCATGCGGGCCCCAGAGTCCACCACCATAGTTGGAGAATACATAAAGAGTTGAGTAAACTTCAAAGAATACTCCTTCACTATCATATTCCCTTGCTTCAGATTGATGAACTCCTGGACTTTAGCTTCCCTCAACTCAAGTGGAAAAAACCTATCCAGAAATGCAACCTCAAACTTTTCCCAAACCACTAGGTCTACATTAATAGCCCTATCATATTTTTGGTGTTTGTACAAAATCTGAGCCACTCTTTTCAGCTAGTAAGCGGCTAAGTCTCCACTCTCAACTGGAGTGACACCTATAATCTCAGTAATCTTCTGAATGCCTTCAATCAACTCTTGTGGATCCTCCTCCACCTTCGAATCGTGAAACTGATTAAGGTTCATTGGAGTGAAATCTTTGACTCTAGCTACGTCTGTATTCCCATTCAGAATTGGATAGGGCCTCAACATGTCAATTGGCCTTAGAAGTCATTGTCTGGGCTAGTACTTGGAAAGCAGCCCTAACCTTGGCATGAGAGACTTGCTTAGCCAATGGTTCTGTAGGAGTTGGTGGTGCTGGTTGGGCCCCATTCATGTTCCTTTTGAGGTACGCTCTTCTGGGAGGCATGATTTTGTAAATGTATAGAGTACAACTTAGAAATAAGTTGATTAGAGTTCACACTCTTTCACACGATAAGAATATGAATGAAGTGAAGTATTTCCTGAAATGTTTCATAGCCTCCTAATAATAGATGTGACATGCTTCACACCCATGAACAAAATTCTGCTTAACGTGACTTTTAGACAGGGACACTTGAACCAAATGCTCTGATATCAAGTTTGTCAAGATTCGAGACTACTCCTAATCGTAACACGGTGTTTAGAGCCATAAGTGACCCCCAAGCTAACCTAATGGTCTAGCATGACACTAGAGTATACACAAGGAAATATCTGAAGATAACTGAAATACTAATACAGAACTAAAATTGAAATAGTATATGAAAAATCAAATAGATAAATGTCTGAATAAAATATAAGTTGAAACTAAACCAACTATCTAAAACCATCTACTAAGGTGAGTTGCTAGGACAAATCCTTAGCTAATTCTAAATGTCTGAAACAAACATAGCAATATCGAATGAAGTAATAAGATCACCCTTGAAAGATGAGGACTCACCAACACGTACTATTGAGCTAACCAGAAATTTGTACTAATTGCAACTGAAAGCTGAACATCTGAACTAATATTATTAAATAATATAGGAAGAAAGTATGCGGTTAGTACTTCAAATGTACTGAGTATGTGAGACATGCATGATAAATAATAATTGAGTATGCTGGACTGAAATGACATAAGTTGATGCATTGACCAAGCAAATAACATGAATTTCTAATTAAAAAAAATGATGTACTTAAATGACTGAATGCTTGGTCATGCAATAACTGAAAGACTGAATTGTGGAAGATACTAAGACCGACATATAACCATATAAGTTACTATATGGAGTTTGATGTAAAACCCTCGTCAAAAAGGTCTAATATACTTTTCCCCAAGATATAAAGGTTGGTTTGAGTTAATGTGGATCAACTAAGCTAATTTAAGTAAAAGAATAAGGAGTCAGGCCTCAACTAATGGGTGACCCTTAAAATCCTACGGTGACACGTAGTTCTAGGACATAAAAATTGCTACTAAAAGTCTCATTCCTCAACTAACAGGTGAGCCTTCATCCCAAGGTCCGCTCGATGCGGTACTCCCAACGAAAACATGCAAATAATATAAAACAGTAATAATATGATAATATTGAAGTATACTGATAAATTGATAATCAAGTGAGTAGGTCATGCATGTTGATAAATTGATAATCATGTTGGAAGATACTTTATTTGAAAGCATCTTAAATTTATGAAATCTAATAATCTGAAACATACATATGAAAGATCATAAATCTGAGACATGAAAATACTTTAACTCTGAGGGTTCATGAAATACATTTAACAATATGAAATTATAAGTAAAATTATGCAAGTGAAGGTTATTCATAAAGAACCAAATTACATTGAAAATACATGCTAATCATAAAATCTTAGGTTTTTGTAGAAATCATAGACTAAGGAATTGAGGTTTCTTTGGGACTCAATGGATGATAAAATACTCATTTATGAAATTACACATACTTGAAATGGAAGCATAGCTTGAAACCTTGAACGGAAGCTTGAAGAGAGGAACCCTAGTTTCTGCTTGAGATGATTCTTGAATAAAGAGGAATTTGATTTTGGAAGTTATGCATGAGAGGGGAGGGTTTAGGTCAATAATTTTTCCTTAAACCCACTTAGAATAGGTTAAAACGACATAGTTTAGGAATTAAATTAATGAGAAAAAACTAAAACATTCTTGCCTAGAAACTGACATCGGGAGCTTCTATGAGGGCATCTACAATCCGTGGTTCCTTCTCCGGATTGTATATCCCTGCCATAGAAATCAAAGTAAATTTCTAAGTTTTTGAACATTGACTCTATGAGACCGTTTTACGGAATGTAGATCCATCTACGAGTCGTAAATGTGGTATGTGAGGCCAAAAATATATATTTTTAATCATTATTTGTCTCACATTTAATATTTGTATTTGTCCCTTTTTAGCATGAATTTTATGGATTGTGCTAAATAGTAAATTTTATTTGTAGAATTAAATTGGTATGAAGATGAAGAGATTTGGGGCCAAAACGAATTAAAGATGAAAGATTATAGAAGAAAATCAAGTAGACAACTTAATAAATTAAATTGAATATAATAATATATAATATATAAAAATTGTTGTTGACAAAAGAGTTTAATTTGAAGTAGCACATTGTCCACTTGGCAGCAAGTGAAGGAAGAGGTGCAAATTGTTAATTGTGGAGGCGGCTACAGTTTAACACGGAACCAATTTATTTTGGTTTTGGGTTCCCAATTTATTTTTGACTCAATTTTTTTATTTAAGGTTTTCTAGATCTATAAATAGTCCATAAAAACAATTATTATGGAATGATATCAATCAAATACAAAGTTGTCATACTTTTTAGGTTTCTTTTGCTTCTTTTGTTAGACATTAGTAGCAAAAGACCCTTTATGGGGCTGTAAATATGGATAGTTATTGAACATCAATTGTTTTGAATTAATGTTGGTTATCGTTAAATTCCTTTTGTATTCTTGTTTTAGTATTTCATGCTTGATCACCATAGAGATAAATATATTGTCTATTCTTGAACTCAAGAGACGAAGAGGTAGATAGGCCAAAGAATACAAAGAGCTCGATCTCTCTTGCATATCACTTGTTTAGATTTATGTTCAAGATTGACACCCGAACGAATACCGAGCTTAGTTACGAAACATGATGAAATATAAATGTTCGCCAATTAAGTTCTATCTATCCCCGCTCAACGATGTAGTTAGACAGTCAATTGGAGTAGGCGATTAGAGGTAGAGAGATCATGATCATAAAATCAACCCTCTAAATCAATAACTTGATAACCGTAGTTAATTCATGCATGAGATGTACATGAAACCTCTGCATCCCTGGAATTATTCCACTTAATATAAGTAAATTTATTATTTTATTCTTGCATTCTTAGTAGAGGTGTCAAATGGGCGGGTTGGGTTGAAATTGGAGATATTAAAATGGGTTGAAATAGAAATTGGGTTGGGTTCTGACCCGTCCAAGTTTACTTTGGACTCAAATGGGCTTAAAAGCGGGTTGGGTCTTGACCCGCTTAATCTCTATAATTTTAATATTTGTTATTTAAGTTTTATAACCACAATTTGAATTTCAACTCAAGAAAATTTTAAAAAAGAAGTTACAAATGGATAAATAAATCCTAAAAGATATAAAGTAGATAGTAATTCATACCTTCAATATAGTAACATACATTACATCAATGAAAATAAAAGGTCTTAAAACGGGTTGAAATTGGAGATTAAATTGGGCTCAATTGAGGATTCTCTTAAAATGGGTGAAGACTTGATGGATTGAGATTGAACACAATTCAAATTATCTTGAGCCCAACCCTTAAACTTATGGGCGGGTTAGGCCAGTTACCTATAGTTGGGTTCATTTTTGACACCCCTAATTCTTAGTATTCAAATATAAATTAAACTCTTTTCTACGCATGAATTAATAATTAGACTAGTATAATTTAGTAAAATAGTTAATTGAAAAGTCCTTTGGGTTCGACAATGTAGCTCTTTTAGAGCCACTATATTACTTGCGCGACCACGTACACTTGTATGTGCAATTGGAAGCAACACAGGACTTTGGTCCACTAAGCCATTTACGACCCATGAACGTGTTTATGATCCATAGATTCAGCTTGTACTATTCAAGTGAAAATCATGTCTCTAAAGATGATTTACGACCCATAAAAGGGTTTACGAGTCGTAAGCCTCACTCGTAAATCTCAGTATATTTTTTCCTATTTATTAAGTTGATCTACCAGCTTCATCCGTGGCCCGTGGTTTTATCAACACTTCCTAGATGTTGCTCGTAAATATAAAAAATTATGTAGACTTCAGATCTTCTCTGAACTTTCAAGGCCTAATTTGGACTTAGGACTTCTAGGGTGTTACACTTGACATGTGGTTCATTTTGGTTCTTCAGGGTGCCTTCACCACCGTTCGAGTTCGGTGTCGACCGTTTCAATTGTGGAATACTTTTAGTATTAGCTAGTGTTATTCTTAGCACTTATGTGTTTTCATTGAGCTTATGATGGTCTGGTTGGGTTATTTACTTTCCAATTGTACATGAGTGTACCTTTTGGGCTTATGAGTCCAGTTAGGGTATAGATAGTTGTTTTACTTTACTACTTCGTTCTTTCTAGACTTGTGTTCTATATGGTTAGACTTTTCGTTATTGCTTCATTCATTTGACCTCTAGTTACCGTTACTTTCTCGCTTTTCATATTGTTTTTACTTTCCAAGCTTAGTCGGTCTATGATGCTTATTGGGTACCTATTGTTTTGGTACTCATGCTACAATATGTATCTATTTTCTTGATGCAAATCTGAGCGCTAGCCGATAGCGGTGATTCTAGCATAATTGCAGAGATCTTCAAAGATTGAGGGTAAGTTGATGGCATCCTAGTTTGACTTTATCTCCATCTATATATAATTTTTAACTAGTGTTTTGTATTCGAGACAAGTCTGTACATTTTGGTCCACTTTTGGAACTTGTACTCTTGTAGTAGGTTTATACCTTTGTCCACCATATCATGGGATTGGATCATGTATTCTTGCTTTTGTATATATTGATGTTATTTCTAATTTCTGTAGTACTTCCTTTAAATTACTCTAAATTTACTGTTGGTTATTGATTTTGCCCATGTCAGTTTCTTGTCGTTTCGAAATATTGGTTGGCTTACCTATTGGTGGGTTATGGTAGGTGTCATCATGACGTGAGGTTTCGGATATATGTACATTGGCAAAGTAATAATAAGTTGATGAAATCTGTTCTCAATTTAGAGATTGATGAGACACTTTATAAAAGCTTATAAGTTTTCATGTGTAAATCCAGCATGTGAATTTTATATTAGTGCATGAAATAAGTTAAGTGAAAGTCTAAAGGAAGTAATCAATAAATTAAGTTATCAATAATTTGATTTAATTGATTAACCTTGATATAGAGATTTAAATAAGAAAAAAATTGAACTGATGAGTGCAATCATGAAATTTCAATGGTATAATTAGTAATTTATTATGATAGGATTAATTCAAAAAGAAACGAATTAATTCCATAATATAAAGCTTTAATAAATTAATTCTATGGTTTGTGCCGGATTAGTTAGTATTTTTCCTAGTGAAAAAGGAAGACTTAGCATTTAGCAACACAATTTACCTTTAAAAATGTGTAAAATAGTTCCCACATGTTTTGGTTTAGGTTTTGGGTTGTCCATTTGGTGCCTAGGGTCGTATTCCACCATTGTCGAATACAAACAAGTATCAAAAAAGAACGAAGAGAAAGAAAGGAGATTGAATACATACAAGTATCATGCTCTTTTCCTTTTGACAAGTAATGTCCTCTCTCATGTTAATTCTTTGAGATACAAAAAGGGACACATCCATGCTGAGTATGTCAGACAGTATTGTATTACGCATTTACATTCCTGCAATCGTCCAGCTCCATCTGATTCTATATTTCTGGAATCCCATAAATTACATCAAAATCACCATATAAATGCATGCAGCAGTGGTTATCTTCGTCCTGACATGAATTCTCCTAGGCATAACGGGCATCATCAAATTCAAGTTCCTCAAATGCATGATTACAGACAATGATCCTTTAAACAACACATTATCATCTGCTGATCTCCACAACAAGCAACTCACATTGAACTGTCCGGTTTATAGCATCCAGTTTTTTTCTGTTTGTTGAGACCAAAAGTGATCACAGGAATGCTCGAGGAACAGAATTTCTCAGAAAAGAACTCCTTGCTTTCTGTTGTCGCAGAATAGCTGTTACTTTTGCTCAACCGATTCAGCTTTTGTTGACTGGTTATTTTCCTGCAACATCCCCTGATCTGCAGCAGATATTTGTGTTGGCTGCTGGTCAGCTATGTCAGGAGATGAACATTCTGGGGGTTTCACAAGTGACCTCATGCGCCCACCATTTAAAGTGGCGTTGGACTGAGCTACTAGGTAACTGAGCCATAGGATGAGGTCAAGGATATAAGCCTCTGATTTTTGTTTGTCAGCATGGTATAATGTCTCAATTTGGATGACATCCACTGATGCAACTGATCTGCGATTTGACTCAGACCTGTACACATGAAATGATTGTCTCTGATTATAACATACTGTAGTGCTCAAATTTGTTTAAGACCAATAAAACAATGGAATAGAGCCATTAGGAGAATCTGGATAAACATACCCGGGATTAGCCCATTCTCCGACCCAACCAAAACCATGGTGAGCTCTGCTTCAGATGATTAAGAACACAATATTACGAGACTATCAGAAACAAGAAATCAGTAATCAGTTGAGCTGTTTAGGGTTCATACTTGGCAGTAACTATTGCAACAGGAACTAGCCATTGTAATGTCTTCTCCATTTCAGCTTTAATTTCAGTAACAGTGAGCTGCATATAGAAGAGGAAAAGGAATATGATGATGATCTAAAGTAGGAAATATAACATCGTGCAGAACTTCACTAGATGCTGAAAACAGAACATGTAGCCAATACAAACAGAAGGGGACACAAAATTGAAACAAAAATCAGTTTAAAGGAACCAAGCTTAAAATCTGCTAGTTCCTTTTGTTTAAGTTTAAATTTATCTTGACCATTACTAGTACCAAACTGACGCTTCGTAATATATGTATTGCCGAAATGAGAGGGCACCTGCTCTTTGACATGGAAAGATAGAATTTTGGATCGCAAAGAAAACTTTATATTAGGTGGAAGATTCTGATATAGTGTATCTCGTGCATTTGGAGGCATAGAGCTTGATCGGGCTACCTGATCACAGTAAACTTAAGAGTCAACAAGATGCAGAGATCAAATTGAAACACTTTTCTTGCATATGGTTAACAAGAAAACAGAAGTAGCCAACTAGAATGCCTTACAATTGAATCAATCTGGAGAATTATATTAGCATAATGTAGATCAAGACCAGCAGGCCCTAATCTTAGCTTACTACCCAAAGAATGCTTTTTCTCGCTATTTGGATCTGCACGTCATCAGTAAGCACAGTTATCTAAATAGAAATAATAAAAATGGAGTGGATTATAATTATTTTGTCTACTTACATTTACCCTTTTTCTTTTTAGTTTTCTTGTACCTTTTCATTTCCTTCATAGAGAAAAGGGGCCAAACAAAAAAGTACAATTTCTTTTGAATAATTCAGATACAAAGGGAACAAGATAGATTTTCCTTACAAAACCAGTCATGAATTAGAAGGGGTTACTAATCTACAATTAGGCAATTGAAGGACACAAAGCTTAGGTCTGATTATAAGTAGTTTATGTGGCTGAGAGGATCCAGATTCTAAGAAGACCCAGAAGCAATTTTTTCCTACAATGGAGGGACCTTGGCTTGGAATGTCCATGGATTTTCTTATTGAGTTGCGTAGAACAAGGGTAGAGATAGCATATTTATTATCAATGATAGATTTTCTACAATGGCACTCTTTATTCCTTGCCGTAAGAGTGCTGATGCTACTCATATGCTGGATTTGTTTATGAATAATGTGCTTAAATTACATCCATTGTGAAGATTGAGATTCCATGTTCCGTAGTTATTATTGGAAGGGTTTGTGGAAAAAGCTTGGCACAATCTTAAAATTTTCTACTTCTTTCTACCTATACCAATGGCCAAACCAAAGTGGTCAATAGATCATCACGTAACATGCTAAGGGCCATGGTTTAGGATCAGCTTACTTCTTGAAAGGGTCATTTACCATTACTTGAGTTTGCTTATAATGGCTCTTATCATTCTTCTATTGGTTTGATTCCTTTTTGAATTTGTGTGTCTTTAACCCCCTTACCCTATTGGATCTTGTTAGAAAAGGAATAAGATTTGAGTCTCCCACGTGGAAAAAGATTGTAATGTAGGGTGTGTTTGGTATGAAGGAAAATGTTTCCAATTTTTTCATGTTAGGTTGGCTTAAATGTTTTGAAAAATGTTTTTCAAATCAGCTTATTTTTCTCAAATTTAAGAAAAATGATTTCCCTTAAAAAATGTAAGGAAAACATTTTTCAAAATCATTTTGAACCTCACACCTCAACTTCCCATCCTAAGTAAGTCTCGAGTATCGATTCCCAATACTAATCCTAGATCTAACTCCTGATTCTCAATTCGAGATCCAACTCTCGGCCTCGATTCAAGACCCAACTTTCAAGTTTCGTATTGAGTCGGGGTCAGATCTTGAGTTAGGATTAGAGGTTGAATACCAGGTTGAGTGTCGGGGTGGGGTCCCAAATCAGGTGTAGGGATGAGGTTATGAGTCAAGTGTCTAAGTTGGGTTTTGGGTTGAGAGTCGAGGTCGGGTCTCATGTCATGTGTCGAATCGATCATCAGGGTCGGATGTCGAAGCCAGATCCCATATCAAAAGTTGGGTCCCTAGTTGTGTGTTAGGGTCAGATCCCGATTGAAATTGAGTCTCAATTTTGGTGTTGGTCTCAATTCGAGTGTTAGTGGCGAATTAGGGTTTAGAAATTGAAAGTCAAGTGTCGATGTCAAGGTTGGATTAAGGTTCGACAGTTGGGTCTCTAATCGAGTGTCGGGTCAGGTCCTAGTTCAAAAGTCAGGTCTTAATTTTGATGTGGAGAACTGGGTGGGATTCGGTGTCAGGTCGGGGTTGGGTCCCAATTTGAAAGTCGATACCTGAGTCTGGAGTCGAGGTCAAGTCTTGAGTTAGGGTCGGGTCCTAGTTCAAAAGTTGGGGTGAGTCGGATGTTGGGGTCGAAGGTCGGGGTTGGGACTCAAGTTAGGGTCATGATTGGATCTCATGTCGAGGTCTCGGGTCAAAGTCAGAGTCAGGGTCGGTTTCGGGTCACAAGTTGAGGTCTGGGTCGGGTCTCGGATTGAGATCTCGGGTCTGGGTCAGGATTGGGTCTTGAGTCTTGGTAGAGGTCGGGTTGGAATGAGATCGGGAGTTGGGTCTCAAGCCAAGGTCGTGGATTGGTCATAGGTCGAGGTAGGGGTTGAGTCTTGGGTCGGGGTCAAGGTCGGGTGTCAGGGTCGGGGTCGAGGTCGGGGTCGGGGTCTTGGGTCGGAGTCTTGGGTCGAGGTCGAGGTTGGGATCTGAATCTCAAGGTTACGTGTCGGGGTCAGATCTCCGGTCAAGATCAGGATTGGGTCTTGGGTTAGGCGTTAGGGTCGATTCGAGTCGGGGTCGGATTTTAGGGTTAGGTATCAGGATCGGATCCTAGTTTAAAAGTTGGATCATGAATCGAATGTTGGGATCAAGAGTCGGGGTCGGGTCAAGTAAGGGTCGGGGTAGGGTGAGGTTAGGGTCGGGGTGGGGTCTTGAGTACGATGTTGGGTCGTATTTCGATTCAAAAGTGGGATCCTAAGCCAGATATTGGGTCGGGTCTCGAGTTGAGTCACGGGTCGAGGTCGCATCTCAGGTGGAGTCGAGTCTCGCCATCATATTCTAGTTCAAGTGTCAAGTCTCGGGTCAGGAGTCGAAGTTAGGCCTTGGGTTGGGTCTTGGGATCGTGTCCCAATTCAGGTCATGGTCAGGGTCGGGTCAAGTTCGATTGTTGGGTCCTATGTAGGGAGTAGGGGTCAAGTCACGGATCAGTGTCAGCGTCTAGTGCCGGATCAATTATCGAGGTTGGTTTCCAGGTTAGAAACTATTTTCCTAAAAAGTATTTTCTACTCTATAGCAAAATATGAAAGATATTTTCTGAAAAAAAAAGTTTTTCATTCACCAATCATACACTAGAAAATATTTTTCGAAAAATATTTTTCATTCACCAATCAAACATGAGAAAATAAGTTAAAAACCAACTCCCAGAAGAGTGGGTTAGGACTTGGTAAAATAAGATTTGCATGCACTCGAGGCATTAACCCTTGTTTGATAGATTTAGATTAGATTGCAGAAGAAGCTTGATATGCAATCTACTGAAGTTGAACTCTCTTCTACTGGTGAGTTATCTACATTTCTTAATAAGGTGTATTTGTCTGTTTCTCATAGAAAATGAGTCAGATTTTGCAGCAAACATTTTTTTATCTAATTTTGTCTCCAATTATTTCCTGTCTCCCTCATATAGAGACTTTACCTTATCTATTTATTTGTGTTTATTCCCAGAATTGGAGGGAAGCTTTTGTGACTTTTAAATGGATGCATGTTATCATTGAAGTTATGAAAGCTTTGTCAAAAAATGAGACTTGAAAACTTGTCCCTTTAATATTAGACTACTTAGTTGGTTGGTTGTAGGTTATCACTGTGAAACATAAATCCAATGGCTTGATTGAAAGATTTGAACTTTTTTTGGAGGGGATATGGAGTGGAATTATCAAACTTATGGAGTGGATATCAAGAGACATTTGCCCCAATTGCTAAAATAAACACTGTTAGAATTTTTTTGGAGTGGATATGGAGTGGATATCAAGAGATATTTGCCCCAATTGCTACAATAAACACTGTTAGAATTCTTTTGTCATGTCCAGCTAATCTTGATTGCCACTTACAATAGTTTGATCTGAAAAATGCAATTTTTCATGGATACTTGGAAGAAGAGGAATATGTGGAGATCCTTCCTGAATTTGATATTGAACAAAGTCAAGGAAAGGTATGAAGACTGAAGCCTTGTAGTGACTGAATCCATTCCTTAGAGCTCAGTTTAACAGATTCTACAAGGCAATGATCTCCTCTGGTTACCAACAAAACAATATTGACGGACCATAGCGTATTCATAAGACAACAAAAGGGTAAACTCACTTTTTCATAGTTTATATTGATAACATAGTAATGAGAGGAGATTACCTGATTGAAGAAATTGTTGGCATAGGAATTTAGGATCAAAGATCTACAAAAATTACAGTACTTCTTGCAAATTGAGGTTGCTATATTAAATAGAGAAATCTTTATCTCTTAAAGGAAGTATATTCGGAATTCTGGAAAGAAACTGATATGGTAGGACGTAAACCAGCAGAATTGTCCACTGAAAGCAATCGCAAATTTCATACAGGAGTTGGAAGTTAGCTGATAATAAGATATATAAGAGGTTAGTAGAAAGACTCATTTCTCTCTCTCACACAAAAACGGACATAGTCTATCCAGTTAGCCTGGTGGGTTAGCTCATGCAGGATTCATGAGATCTTCATATGCAAGCAATCTATCACATTTTGCAGTATCTGAAGTCTGCTCTAAGGAAAGGTCTGATTTTCTCTAAACACAATTACTTTCAGATAGAAGTCTTTACAGACGAGAATTGAGTTAGATCTCTAGATGACCAAAGATCGACATCCAGTTACTATACACACTTGTAGGAGGATGCTTAGATAGTTGGAGAAGCAAGATGCAAATGAAGTTGCCCAATTAAGTGTGGCAGTATAATATAGAGCTATGGCCCAAGGTGTTTGTAAGCTTCTTTAGTCAAAACGTTATTGGAGGAATTGAGATTGCTGGGAATCTTTCCTTGTTCAGCGACAAAAAAAAGCAATTAATAAAGTTCATAATCATGTTCAATATGACCAAACAAAACATGTTGAAATCGATCGACACTTCATCAAAGAAAAAGTTAGTAGTGATACCTTAATTTGTTGCATGTACTGTCAAAAAAACAGCTAGCAGATGTACTTACAGAAGGTCTCAGCAAAAGAACTTTTCATACTTCCGCTCGTAAGTTGGGCATACACGACATCTTTGCACCAACTTAGGGGATTGTTGACTAGCTTGATTGTAGGAGAGCTTATTCTAAATTTATTATGTAATTATTATTATTGATTTCCCTTCACAAATTAGTCACAGGACCTTTTGTATAAACACATTTGCCCATGGAATGTAAATATATACCGAAATAAAAGAAGTCTTTGCTTCTTTCTCAAATCCTACAATAAATCTTTAAGATTGAAGTTCAACCAAAACAATAACTATTCACTTTTGCAAATTAAGATGTGATTGGGTAAAAATTTTCAAAAGTAACAGCTTTTGAGTATTTACCCAGGACATACCTGCACTGCCAGACATATTATCTATCTCCCTGTTGAGAAAGAGGGCAATATCCACCAGCTTATCCATGACCTGTATTTTATATTCAAAAGGCCCTTATACATCCTCAAAGTACGATTTGTGCAAGGTTGAAGAGATAAAAACATTAATACTTGATTCTAACAGTTTGCCAGCAAAATCAAATAAGTGATACTATGTTATTAATTTTCTATTCACAGAGATAAGTTAAAGAAAAAAAGTAAAAGGTTCTTTGGATGGTGTCAAATGATTAAGCTGAAAAGGAAGGATTCAAAACAGTACCTCTTCCAGACTTCTGGACCACAGTGACTTTTTCTTTAAGTTCCTTACTATTTTCTTCTGGCTTTTCAACTCAGCCGCTAAAATTGTAAGACCATTACCTGCGAGAAAATGCAAAGGAGCAAAAGAAGAAAATGATCCAAAATATCTTTATTAGTGTAAAGGAAACAGGAAGAAGAAATTTTGGAAAATGAACTGTTTGATTATGTGTTTACGAGTAATCCTAAAAAGCAAAGGAAATTAATTCCTATTTTTTGATAAAGTCAATTACATAAATAGACACTTAGGGATCGTTTGGTAGAGTGTATTAGCAAAAATAATGCATGCATTAATTATATGTATTAGTAATCCCTTGTTTGGTGCATTTTTTCATGGTATGTATAACTAATGCTTGCATTAGTTATACACTCTATTATGTATTGAGGAGTGTATTCTTAATACCTAGAAATTCATGGTATTAGTAATGCAAAGGATTTAATGCATGCATTACTATGGTTAAAGACTCAATTACCCCTCAAAAGTACTTTTACATCTTTTGCACCATAATTGTGAAGGATACTTTTGTAAATAAATATTTTTATACAATGCATACTATTTGTAATACACCAAACCAAAAAATGCATAAGAAATAATTTATGCATAACTAATACAAGTATAACTAATACATGCATTACTAATGCTTGCATTACTAATACACTCTATTGGGTATTATTTTTATACACTCTACCAAACGACCCCTTAAAGTAGGCTGAACTGCCAAATAAACACCTTAACTGTCAGTATGACCATACAGACATCTCTACTTGGTTCATGGGAATATGTGCCTGGGATTTTTGCATGGCCGGTCATCTTAAACAATCTAGGCATTTTTCCAATAGTATTACAATACTCCTTAAGCATTTTGTAAATAAAAATGATCTTTCTTTTTGCACTGAAAATTAAATTGATCTAACTTTAGTGTATACATTTTAAATCTTATAAAAAATGTGTTTTTGTGTAAACAAAAGAAGCTCACATCTTATAAATTAAAACAAATCTTTCTTTTCCAGAATTATAAATTGATTATGATCTTAATTTAACATATTCATGATCTCTAAATTATGGTGTATTCAGTTTTAAATTTGAAAAAAAATGTTAACTTGATCTTTCGAAGGTAATTTTTTTTTTACTATATGGCTATAACACATGACATGATAATTCAATTAAAAAGATACTATTATTGGGAAACAACCTTTGTTATTATCTTAATTTTCACTGACAACATTTCTGATTAAAGTCAAGTTTTGTTGAAAACTTTTAAATCTTGTTCTGCTACTTTTTTTTTTTGAGGCTGGTAACGTTAGTCTATAGATATTCACAGGTAAACTACAACCAAAAGTGTAGTTCCCCTTCAAAAAAATATTACGTCTTACAGAATCTTTGACTTGATGAGATTGATGCCTATAAACAATCTAGTACATCAAAGATGTCTTCTGTTCTAGCTAAAATATCTTGTTTACACAAAAATAGAAAAGAGCTAAGCAATTCATTTTAATCTTCTGAAGGCTATTCTGTACATTCTCAAAGCTCCTATTGTTCCTCTCTTTCCAAATTGTCCACCAAACGCATGCTGGGACAAACTTCCATCTCTCCTCCTTTGAAGCATTGCCATCCCTAATCCAGCTACTTAGAACTCCTTTGATGCTTCCTGGTTTCACCTACGAAATTCCTTTCAGGCAAATGAACATTCTCCATAGCTGCTCCGTCCACTTACAGTGTAAAAAAAGATGGTTGATCATCTCTGCTTGCTCTTCACACAGAGTACATCTAGAGGCAATTTGATATCCTCTTTTCTTCAGGTTTTCATGGGTCAGAACCGCTTCTTTTGACAGCAACCATAAAAAGCAATTCACTTTGTAGGGCACCTTTGGTTTCCAGATCATCATCCATGGCCAATCTGTCTCTTGGTCTGCAGTCTTGTTGAGTGCCCTGTATGCTGAATTAACTGAGAATTTACCATGAGTGTCGCTCTGCCAGACCAGTGAGTCCTTCTCCTCAGTAAGATTGCTAAAATTATCTACTGAATTCTGGAGTGCGATTACCTTCTCTATTTCCCAGTCATTTAGGTGTCTCCTTAGGAACAAATTCCAGCCTTGACCAGTCCATATTGTGGCCACTGTTGCCTGTTGTTGTTGACATAACATGTATAGTTCTGGGTGCAGCTGTTTCATGGGTGTTGCTCCATTCCATTTGTCAACCCAGAAGGAGGTCTTCTGCCCATCTCCCACTTTGATTCTGGATCTGTAATACAACATAGGCCACAGGTTCCTGATTGCTCTCCATACAGTGCAGTTGTATGGAGTGTTAACCACTTTTGTCATCCACTTGTCCTCCATGCCATACTTTGCTATGATGACCTCCTTCCAAAGAGTATAATCTTCATTGGCGAATTTCCACAGCCACTTCAACATGAGGCTTTGGTTTTGCTTCCTTAAGTTCCTGATGCCTAGGCCACCTGTATCCTTGTTCACTATCAGTTCCTCCCATTTAACTAGGTGGAACTTCTTTTTGTCTTCACTGCCTTGCCATAGGAAATTTCTCCTAAGGGTATCGATGCTCTTTGATACACTTGCAGGCATTGGATATACTGGCATCATATAGGAAGGTAGTGCATCAAGGACACTATTAATTAAAGTTAGTCTGCCTCCCAAGGAGAGGTATTGACTTTTCCAGTTGGTGAGTTTCTTTACACTTTTCTCTAGGACCCCATTCCAGATACCTTTGGACTTGCTATTTGCTCCCAGAGGCATGCCTAGGTAGGTTGTTGGAAGTTCCCCAATCTTGCCTCCTAACTTACTAGCCAATCTTTCCATCCCTGTCACAGTATTGATAGGATAGATAAAGCTCTTTCCCCAATTGATATGGAGTCCAGAGACTGCCTCAAAAATGACAAAAATAATCCTCAAAATCAAGATTTGGTCTGTTTTTGCTTCACAAAACACCAATGTATCATCTGCATATTGTAGGTGAGTTACCTCTAAGTTGTTTAGTTCTCCTGCTTGGAATCCTTTGATCCATCCTTTCCCTTTAGCTGTGTTGATCAAGTTACTCAACCCTTCCATGGCTATAATGAACAGAAAGGGAGATAGTGGGTCCCCCTGTCTCAATCCTCTTTGGGAAGCAAAAAATCCAGTAGGTGCTCTGTTGATTAGGATGGAGAATCTCACGGTGCCAATACAATGTTTGATCCAGTTGATCCATTTAACTCCAAAACCCATTCTCTCCAGCATCTGGATGAGGAAGTTCCAATTCAGGTAGTCAAAAGCTTTCTGGATGTCCAGCTTGCAGGCTATCCCTGGCTTGTTGCTTCTTTCTCTAGCTTCAATGCATTCATTTGCGATTAAAACAGCAACCATGATCTGCCTTCCTTTGATGAAGGCCATCTGTTGCCTGTCTACTATGCCTTGGATTACTTTTTTTAGTCTCTCTGCAAGGAGCTTAGCTATGATCTTGTAGACCCCCCCAATAAGGCTTATGGGTCTGAAATCTTTTAGTTCCTCAGCACCTACCTTCTTTGGGATCAAAGCAACAAAGGTTGCATTCAGACTCTTTTCGAAGAAGCACTTATCATGGAAGTTTTGAATTGCAGCTACAAGATCTACATTAATAATGTCCCAGCACTGCCTGAAAAATTCCATGGAAAAGCCATCTGGACCTGGGGCCTTGTCCCCTGCACATGCCTTGATGCTTTCCAGTATCTCACGAGGTTCAAAAGGGGCTTCCAGCATGGAGCTGTCACTGTTATTGATCCTAGGGCAATTCTCCATCTCTAAATGAGGCCTCCATTCTTCTGTTTCAGCATATAAGTTTTCATAGAAGGTCACTATTTCCTTCTTGATTTCGACTGGATTTTCTATCATCACCTCCCCTACTTTCAGTCTGTCAATAGTGTTGGTTCTCCTATGAGCATTTGCTGTTTTATGGAAGAAATTGGTATTTCTATCCCCTTCCTTTAGCCATGTTGCCCTGGACCTCTGTCGCCAAGCTATCTCTTCCTTTATGGCAATATCTTCAAATTCATTGAGAAGGGTCATTCTGGACACAATTTCCTCCTCTTGCAAGGTTCTGTGCTCTTGGATTTCTTCCAGTTCTGCCAATTTTGCCAATACCACCTGCTTTTGAATTCTTAGATTACCTTGGACTGACTTACTCCAGTCCTTAAGTTTGGTCTTCAGCGCCTTCAGTTTGGTCACTAGAACAAAATCGGGATTTCCAACATTGGGAAAAGAATCCCACCAGATCTTGACCTTCTCTTTAAACCCCTCGGTTTGAAGCCACCAATTCTCGAATTTGAAGTAAGAATTGGAGGCCCCCCAATCACCACACTGGAACGAAATTGGGGAGTGGTCTGATGTTACCTTCTGCATGATTGATTGTTTGATGTTACTGAAGCAACTGTCCAGTTCCTCTGAAATGAGGAATCTATCCAATCTGGCAGCTGAATCGTGTCGATCCCCTTTTCTCCATGTGTATTTTCCCCCCTTCAACTCTAGGTCCATCAGATCCATGTCATTTATGAACTCCGAGAAGTCTGTCATGGCTTTGTTAATTCTGAGATAGCTCTTCTTCTCTGATGGGTGCCTAGTGGTGTTGAAGTCACCACATAGGACCCAAGGGCCTAAGAAGAGTCCTCTAGCCGCTCCTAACTCTTCCCAGGTTTCTTCCCTTTCTACTCTTCCATTTGGAGCATAGACCCCTGTTAAGTGCCAGTCAAGGTTCTGGTTCTTACCGGTGAGTCTACATGAAATAGAGTATTTCCCCACACTAATTTCTTCTCCATCCCAGAACCTTTTGTCCCACATGATAACTATCCCCCCCTAGTCCCACTGGCTTCTAATTGGATATGTTTTACCCACTTACTTCCCCAGACTTCCTTTATTAGTTCAGTGATTTCCCCCTGCAGCTTAGTTTCTTGGAGGCACACTACATCTGCCTTCCAAGATCTAATCATATTACTGATCAATCCCCTCTTTCTTCTACAATTTAGTCCCCTCACGTTCCAAGAGATGATTTTCAGATTCATAAATCTTTTATGGGTAGATATCCCCCCTTGCTTCTAGACCCATAACTCCAAAACTTATTGTCTAGTTCTAACCTTTTCAGCTCCATTTTCCCCTTCTTCTTCATGGTGGATAGTGTGTCGCTATTTTGTTGCTTGTTATTATCTACCTTCCTGAAAAGTTCCTTTGCTTTCTCCTCACAGCCTTTAAAGTCCACCCCGAATTCAGAGCTCAACTTGATTATGTACTCTTGAATCCATTCTGCAATGTCCTCTTCATGTTCAATTTCATCTTCTGGAAATTTTATTCTGAGGGGGACAGCTTCATCCCCACTGCGGTTCACTACCTGGAGCTGGTCATGTAGTTGAATGGTTGATATTTCGCCATCACCTTCTTGTTTCGACCCTTCTTCCTCTATATTTTCTGTCGGGTTGTCGAATTGGGCATCTGGGGACTCGTTCTCCACCTCAAATACCTCCATCGCAGCACTTGCTGATTTCTGATTCTCGTTCTCCAACTCCATCGCGGCACTTGCAAGTTTTTGATTCTCGTTCTCCACCTCCATCGCGGTGCTTGCAGGGTTCTGATGGGAGTTAGTGTTTGCTTGTATTTTTGTCTCCATAGTTATGTCTTCCCTTTGGGCTGGTGTAATTATTTCTGGTAGGCTGGAATTGTTTGGGCCTTTAGGTTGGCCCAAAAATTCTTTTAATTGACCCGCTGTATCCCACAAAAGACCTTTCCCCTTCATATGCCCTCCACGTGCTTCTTTTTTTGAATTGTCTTTGTTTTTGCTAACCCACGTGGCTAGTCTCCCAAAAGTTGAATTTTTCATCAAAATAGGTCTCTGCACTACATTGATCTGGACTAAAACACTGCCGCTTCAAATCTCTTTCTCTGCTCTAAAAGTGACCGGCGCTTCAACCCATACCGGATAGTGAAGACGAACCCATCGGCGATTACTTCTAACTCCGTGGAATCAGTTCCGTCCCTTTCACCTTGATTCTCGCCCGGTCAGATGGCTTTTTAGAGATGTCTCCTCCTCTGCTTGATGAATCCCATGCGATCTCGATCTTTTTGAAGATGCTCTGCGACCACAAGCTCATTGGAAGCCCTAATATTACGACCCACACCCAATCTCTAGTGATGTTTTCCGGCCACGGCTGAGGTAGGGTTCCACCATTCAGTGACAAATTCATCTTTTTCCAACTACAGTTCCATTCATGACGTGTTACGCTATTTTCTTTGATGGGAACTCAAATAAGAATAGACCATCGTTCATTGCGAAGACATTAAGACCTCCGGTTGTCTTCCATGAGTTACATGCCCATATCCCGATCTCGTTCAGAGTGGGTTCTCCGATGTCGCAGATGAAATCTCTTGATGAGGCATCTATTCGTAAGATCCTTCTCGAAGTGGATCCATCCCTTGTGATTCGATCTTTGTTCTTGTTTGCTTGTAGATGTGCCTTCCTCGAGGCCTCTGTTGTCCATCTCTCGTTACATGCATCTTTGAAGGATAATGTGTGTTGTCTTGTTGGTGCTTCCCGCAACTCATGCATGGTTTTAGGGACGTAGATAAATTTTGAAATTTTGTGGGCTATGTGACCCACCTCCTTTGTAATAACTCTCCTGAGTAATGATGATGGATTTGTTTTGCCCTGTATGGCTATGAAACTGATGTATCTCCCTTTTTCATTGAACTTGAGGGTGCAAAATAGCTCTGAGAAGTGGTCCTTTGTCTTCCATCTTCTGACTTCTTTCCCCTGTGTTTTTGATGCTTCCATAAAGACTGCCACCAACCATTTTAGAGTTTTATGAGTAACTCTAGCTCTTCTCATTAGTTTCCTGCTGCGCTCGGTCCAGTCGTACCATGCTTCTACTCCTGACTGGCATTTAGTGATCTCGTATGACTTGAATCCGGCATTGTAGTAAATGTTGTTTTCCCCTGATGTATTGACTCCGGTCATCCTACCGGAACTGGACCACAGTAATGGGAAAAGTCTAAAAGGTGGTCTGCTAAAAGATTTCCTCGATATTGGTGCCTGAGAGCCTTCACACTCCTCAAATCGTTGTTCTGCTACTTTAATCCTTTCATAAATTTGGTTGAGTTACTTCTGTCATTTCGTTGTAACTTTGCTAGATCCGTTGTCATGTTATCTTGTGTTTTACACTCAAGGAAATGGACATAGCACCATATGAAGCCAAAGCTGCTAAAAGGAAGACCGGAGTATGGAAAACTCATGAATGCTTACAACCACAAACATGTAAGCTTGTTATAACTTCCTTTTTTTTTTTTCAAAAATCATATAATCTTTGCACAATACTAGATCACTACAAAGCTAGAAAGGAGGCTTACTATCTCACTTTATCAATAAAATTAGACAGAAAGCTTAAACAACGAGGGTAAATAAGTAGAATTTGAAAAGTCAAAATTTGAGGTACATGATGAAAATACAAAGGATAGTGAGCAGGTATTAATAGTTTTCACAATTCTGGAGTATTTTATTGTTTAGATGCTTAAGTGTGCATCTAACAGGTTTAAGTTTTTGTTGACATGACCGTTGTAATGGCTTGCAATTCCCACTTCTTTATGGGTGCTGAAACAACAGTTTTACAGAATACACATTCATAAACACTTAAAACTACTTTTTGCAGTTCCATTCATCAGTTTACTTCACCTTTTCTGCTTCTCTCTAAGAAATGCTAATTTGCTAACAAATTGGATAAACTATATGTTCTTAGTTTCAACATATATCTTATACAACGATTCCTCTTTCTTGGTTTTCTTTGGATGGGTGCAGAACTTTAATAACTCACTATTGAAATTAATATTATGAATATTTCCATCTATGCTCCTTTATTATACCTCTGTCTTCTACCTTGTGCAAATCGATCAAGACACTCAGCCCGATCAATATTTTCTGTCACACTTAAATTGCTGTTGGAAACTAAAACTTTAAAATCAAAGGACAAACAAGTTTCTTTGCTTCGCCTATGAACATAACATACTGTAACAACCTTTATCTACCATGTATAATAATAATAAAAATAGGATTTTGCTCATGTTGGACTCAAGCAACGCCCGTGTCCTTACTAGGACATCTAATAAGAGTGAAGAAAATTTGCCATCCTATGGGTGAAGCTGTTTAGTAAAATGTGAATAGATGCCATTTCTGGCGATTCATCACTTTAGAAGCAAAAAACACTGATTTTATGAAATTCTAAAGCACCTAATATGCCAAGGAACGAATGAAAATTAACAAAAGTAATGCTGAGAGCTTGATAAGAAAATAATTGAAATGCTGAACAGAAGAGATAAGCAGGATTGGCTTGGCACCTTTTTGGCTGGCATTTGATTTTCCATTTTCTAGATGCTTGTGCTGATAATCTTGCTCAATTTTATCCAGAGTATGCAACTCATGGTATAACTCCTGTCATTAGAGATAGTGATTTATTACATCAACCTTTTAGAGTACAAAATATGTTTAGCAATTCCAAGACTTCTTTTCTTGCTGGGTGAAAATCTTGTGATGCTTTTTTCTCTTTTGATAATTGTAAGGTAAAATATCTAATGATGTCAAAGCAAGGATACAGAAATTTCACATTTATACATGATTCAGACCCACATTGGTAACAGCATTACACATATGATAAGATGAAGAAACACAGATTTGGCGTATCAACTACTTCCACAGCCTTCCCCCTTTTTACTACCAAAATTAGAAGGTCAGTGACTAACTGGTGTTCCACTTAAAAGGAAAGTTAAACAGTTTAAAAACAAACCTACTTGTCAAAAAAAAAAAAGTTTACAAGCAAACCTCATAATTATATTTGTGGAAATTAGTACCCACACCAGATAGAATTTTTTTTTATTTTGTTTCCCACCTGGTGACCAAGCCCCAATTGGGGCTCGACTAATCCGGATTTGCGCCAGAAAGTCCCGCATTACGGGGGTAAAGTATCCCTACCAAAAGCGACTCCATGCCCAGGGCAACCGGCAGGTACCAACACATAGAGATTACTTTCCATGTGCAAAATTAGTAACAGAAGTTGGAACAAAACAAACCTACTTGTCAAAAAAAAAAAAGTTTACAAGCAAACCTCATAATTATATTTGTGGAAATTAGTACCCACACCAGATAGAATTTTTTTTTATTTTGTTTCCCACCTGGTGACCAAGCCCCAATTGGGGCTCGACTAATCCGGATTTGCGCCAGAAAGTCCCGCATTACGGGGGTAAAGTATCCCTACCAAAAGCGACTCCATGCCCAGGGCAACCGGCAGGTACCAACACATAGAGATTACTTTCCATGTGCAAAATTAGTAACAGAAGTTGGAACAAAAGAAGTACCAACTTGAAGTTAACAAAGGAATTGTCATTCTCAGTCACATTTTCAAAGTATTTTGAAGCCTCATTCACTTATCTCTCACCTGGAATCAAAAGAAGCTTATCTAGAAATCTTAGCATGCATTTTAATCCATAAAACTAAGTGAACTAAAATATCTGGAATATATAGCAGAGAATTTTAGTTTAGTTACATGCCTAGCATGGCATGAGTTACTACCATTTCTTTTATGATCTTTAAGCAAGTTCATGCTTTTGCTCCTATATTTGTATCCCCTTTTTCAAACTGTTTGACAGGCTTTATTTAAGTTGATGGTCTATCGAAAACCCCCTCTCTATCTCTACAGCGTAGAAGTAAGGTCTGCGTACACCCTACCCTCCCTAGACCCAACTTGCAGGATTACACTAGGTATATTGTTGTTGTTGTTATGTTTTGTACAGCAAACCATGTTTGATTAGGCAACTAAATTTGTTGATTACTGCCTGATGTCTAATATATTCTCAAATGCAAACTGAAGTGAGCATTGCTTCTTGGACCTAATATTCCATGTTGCTGATGACCAAGGCTGAGATTATTAACCACAAATTAGTCACACTGATCTGAAATCAACCACTGTGTAATATATATTTGGTGCTTGGTAAACAAAAAAGGAATATAAAGTGTAAACTTGTTTCTTGCCGATTGATTTTAACTAATTTTAATTTTTATTAAAAGAAAGCCTAGTAAATATCTCTACAAATCTCTAATGAAGCTAGAACTTGACAATTCTAATTTTACAGAAGCGTGATAATACTAACAGCTGTATACTGAACCAGGGTCATCAGTTGCTCCATCATCAACTCAGCTTCTTCCCTCAATTGTCTCTGAGGGGTAGGCTCCCTCCTATATCTGGAAATATTAAAGTGTAACAGCCATCAAGAAAGTCAGTAAAAATTTCAATATATGGTAATTTATGAGGAAAGGTAAGAATCGTGCATATTACTTCTTAAAGAAGCGGTCCAAGTTGTGCCATTGTGGATCTTTGCATTGACTTCCAAATCGAACAACTTCTCCAGCAAAAATCTGTAGTTCTTTCCTGCAATGCATGTCATATCAGTCATAGAATTACTTGACAAATAGGAACAAGATAAGCCCCCCTTGAGAGAAGGCATACTAATTATAAAAGTAGGTCAAAGTTACTCTCCCCATCGCTGACCTCTTATCATCAGCAACTATACTTAGAAGTTCATCCATGTCATTTGATACTAACAGTTGAACACCTTCTGAAGGTAGCACCACGTCTTTCAACTGTCGTATGCTTCTTCTTGAAAGTGAATGCATAAGACTAGAACCTTTAACGATTGTGTTTGCAACCTCAAATGACAAAATAGATAGCTCATTTCCTTTAATTGTTGCACCAGAAACAAATCCACTGCTTAAATTCAAATTAGTCAAGCTGCTCCCAATGGTGTCCAATGCTTGCACGGTCCTTATAAATCCAGCACTTCCAGCTCTACCTAGACGAGAACTTACTTCTGCAACCTGCAACCATGTTTAGTGGCAAAGATATCATATTTTAGCTATTACTAGTTATTACCATAATCAGTATGAATCAAATAATAACAAGAGGCTGCAAAATATGCACAATACAACAGTCATTAAAGATGTAAGACCTACCAAACTGTTATATTGAGCATTACAAAACAGTTGGGAAACATAAATGAAGTTGTACTTTATAGGGAATCTTAGTAGCTCAGCTGGTTGGCTACGTGAATATCCACCTTGTTGGTGAGGGTTCGATTACCCACTAATTCCCTCCCATTTCCCCTACCCCCAATTTAAAAAAAAAAAAAAAGTTGTAGTTTCTAAGCTTATATAACACACTAATAATAGTGTAGTGAACCAACAAGATTGTGTTGGAATGGTAAGTACTACTTCATCTTTAACCAAGAAGTCTCGGGTTCAAGTCCTTTTGGGTACACTGTACCCCAAGATGGAACTTTCCGGTGCGAATCCAAATTTAGTTGGGCCCCAATGTGGGTACCGGACATTAGATGGGAAACCAAAAAAATAAAAAAGTGTAGTGAAGGTGTGTATAGATGTTTATGAACCTTAGGGACCCTGGTTGATTTAGATTTTTGTGAAGAGAACCTTGGGATACCATCATAAAACTCATCCTCATTGATTTTCTGCTGTGTATTCTTGTTGTCCTGCAATGGTGGTGGACTCTTGGAGTAAGGATTCAGTAACTTGCCACCATTCTTAGATGAACTTCCTCCCATAATGCAAAAAAACCCAGTTGTAATTACAAACAAAAACACCCAAAAAGTTTTGGGTTTGAGGTATTTTATTTCAATAGGGAGAATTAGGGAAGTTGAATAGTAATTCAAATACAGAATAAAAATCAAAACTTGATATTAGAGGAAAAGGGAAACTACAAACTCACAGATTTTGGGGTTTGACAAAATCGAGATGATGAGAATACCAACTATGACTACTATTTCAACAACTACATTAAATTAAATAAAAAAATTGACAGAAAAGTCGTCAATTCTGTCATATTACCATACACGCTTTCACTCTGAATTCGTCAATTTGAAAAATAATGTATTTATAGCCCATTCGAGTTCATCACATCACTTTTATCTTATGTATATAAATAAAAGTAAAAAAAAAATAGTAAGTACAACACCGAAAGATTATTGTTCCCTCAAAACAATGAGTACTTTCTTTATTTCCAAAACAATTCTTTTTCTTCTTTGTTAATATTTTAATTTTAGTTTTTCACGTGAATTATAAAATTAAAAAATATTTATTTAGATATATTTGATATAATTTTAATTTTAAACAACAAGACTGATTTTTATTATTTATTTTTTAAAATTATGTGTCAACTCATAGGTCTTTTGTTTTAAATTGAAGGAGTGTTTTTTTTTTATTGAGAAAACAAAATATAATGAGTGATTTTTTTTTATTTAACAAAAATGATCAAAGTTATATTATAAAATATAAAGAGAGGAAATTACACAAAGCGAACGTCCCCTGTGGTCTTGATTTTTGTCTTCCATGAGAAAAATCTTTTTTAGACTAATATTTTGTCCTATTTATGCATGGAACAAATATACGGTTGTCTAGGACTGACATAAAATATCAAAAATCGAATTACCAATTTAGAATGAATCTTTTGATAATTTTGTATTTGATATGAAATTTGGGAGTAAAATTTTAGAATTATGGTATTCGGGTTTGGATTTCGTACGAGATATTGGTACTATTGTTATTCGATATTTTCCAAATATCGAAATATTTACTAAATGAAGGTCATACATCAACATGTCCATTACACATTAGTACAAGTCCAAAGAGAAAGTTAATGACTAAACATAAACAATCCAATATTTCTTGATCTCTTCTTACTTGTTGAATTCGAAATTTAAAAATTTCAAACTTAATATCAAACGTCCACCATTACTTGTGTCCCTTAATAGTCAACACCTCAAATATTTTTTGTTGGTGTAATATACCACAAATACAATAAATTACAGTTGAAAATAAAATGACAAAAAATGACTAAACAATTATTTAGGTGAAGACACGGATATCTCGCTTTCTTTAAGGAGATTCAAGCCCACTACGGCATCATCTACGCTGATCCAGCAATATATCTCTTGACTTGTCCCCTCTAGGATACAACAGCCCAACAACGTGTACAACTCAAACAACTCCGGATTAGTTGAATAGTCCAAAGCTCCACAAAAGAACATCTTCCTTCAACATATAAATACTCTCTTGTATATAGTGAATATAATTGAAGACTTAGAATATTATTCTTTGTCTCCACTCTCTCTTTCACTACAACACTAATCTCAATATAAACACAATAAAATACTACTCATCTTTTTCACTCTATATTTTCTTGTACTTCTCTTGTTTTTTCTTCTTTTCACAACACAAGGGAAGACCACACTATTTATAGGTGATGAATTCTTCCTTGCAATGAATAGAAAGATAGTGGGTAGTAAATTTGCCAAATGAATGACTCAAATGTTATATAAGTTACAAGACATAAAGATAGAATAATGGATGAAATGAAGAGTTGGTGGTTACATAAGTTACTAAAAAATAATGACCACTTTCTTTCACAATTGATGAGAGTAAAGAGGCACAAATGTAATGTCCATCAATAGACATAACATGATATATAATGTGACATATAACATATTTTTATTAATATTAAAAAGTCCATAAGAATAACAAGTTGCTATTAAAGTTGGTTTGGTATTTGGTAATGCAATCAATTTGTTGTAATTTTGTAATTTTTGGGTTATGTATCCTTGATGAGTTTTTAATTTTTCCGGATTTTCGATAGGTTGGGTATTTAGGAATTTTTGGATTTTTTCGATATTCTCAATATATGTCCGGGTAATATGGTTGTAAGTTTTCTTGGTTTGGTTAAGTGAGGTTGCATATGTATGTATTTGTGGAGGTATGAATAATTCATTCTTTTGTATATGGGGTGGGGCATAAGGCTTTTCAAATACCTTATTCAAATTAAAGTTTTTCTTTTTTGTAACTGTTGTAAATAATTCTTTTGTAGATGTACCTGCATCAACAACTAAATCATTAGTAATTTGGATTTTTAGGTGTTTCCCATCGTCACCTTCTAGATCTGATTTTTTAGAGTGCTCCGACTGCACTACTAGCTCTGATTTTTTACCGTGGTCCTTCTCCACATATTTTGTTTCCATAATTGATAATCTATTATTGAGCATCTTAATTTGTTCTAGTAATTCCTTCATAAGTACTGCATTTGTAATTTCTTCTTCAAAGTCCGTTTGCACGGCTTTGTCTTGATAGGTAGTCTGCAATAATATTTTTGTCAGTCTTAATCACTTCAATAGTAAAGGAGAAATTCAAAATATTTAATACCATTTTGGGGGGTAGGTGCGGAATTTGGGCTATGTTTTGTTTCATCATAGTCTTTTATCAAATAAATGTTTTTTTTATAAAATTCATCTTCTTTTTCTTTTTTATGTAGAATTATTTGGGCTCCTTCTATTAGTAATTTTAGGTATTGTATGTCTTGTGTATTCTTCTAAATACATTTTTATAATATTTTCCCATGAATCTATCTCAGTTATAACTTCTTTCCAGAGTTGGAAATATTCTTCTTTTATCATAATTTAATCACTATTATAGTATGAATATACGTCTAAATATTCATGACTGTCATATAATTCTTGCATTACTGCTCTTATGTCGTTAAACCAAGTTTGTCTTATTAAGTTATTCATTTCTTCTTCTTCATATTTCATTATTTTTTCCCATATTATCTTCTTTATGCTAGGTTCAGTTATTTTTTCTAATATTTTAAAGATAAGTATCTTATAATTATCTTCAAAATAGCTATTGTTAACTTCTACAGTGGGTATATTAGAAATATTCATTTGTTATTAATAATTTTATCAATTTATTTAGCAATTTATTCCTGTCTTCCATGTCTACCATATGGTAATCTTACGATAGCTTATTACAGATTAGAGTATTCATATTTTATTATCCGGTCACTACTAGCATGATACATTTTTCAGATACTATCTTCCTAAACAGCGCATCAACACTTAGGTACTCCCCTAACACGGCCTTCTTGCCTTTCCCGATTTTCCATCTTTGGATGCATAGTTCTAGAAGTTTTCTCTTACTTTTCTCTATGCTAGCAAACTAGATAATAAATATTGAATAATTCTAATTCATAATAACAATCATAAGTATATCACATAATATAACGGTTGATAGGAATTAACTATTTAGCTAAACATAATCATAATCAAGTATAAATCATAATTATAAATCATAATTATTAACTAAGTATAAACTATCAATATCATAAATAGGTATAGAGATATACCTCAGTTGTAGTGTTTGCTAAGTTTTTCTCCATTATATGGGGATTTTAAAGTAATTTTTTATTGAATAATTATTTTTTACAAAGGCTAAAATTTTAGAGAATTGTAGTGAGGGATAGAGGATAAGGGATTTCGGATGATTTACAAATGAAATATGCTAGCCTATATATACAAACGTTCTAAGGGCTAAAGTTGCAAAATAAGAAAGTTAATTACAAAGTAAGTCCCTAAATATTTACAATATTAGTCCCCGACATGATTAAATGATTCTTCTTTATGTCATTTTCTTCTTTTGTCTTTCTATCTTATCTCTTTCTTTGCTTTGTCTT
This sequence comes from Solanum pinnatisectum, assembly GCA_035578085.1. Classification (NCBI taxonomy): domain Eukaryota; kingdom Viridiplantae; phylum Streptophyta; class Magnoliopsida; order Solanales; family Solanaceae; genus Solanum; species Solanum pinnatisectum. The sequence continues at coordinate 380,571 of JAWPEI010000051.1, forward strand.
CTTCCATCACATGGTCTTGTTTCTTTCTTTGTGGAAAGTAGATTCCTTCTTTATGTCTTTGTCAATAATTTCTTTTCTTTAATCTTCGTCCGTCCATCTGTCTTCATAATTCTTCTTCTTAAGTCTTGGTTGTCCCTTTTTCTAGTCAATATTGACATCTGGTATGTAGTTGTTTGTACCGCTGCATCTGCTACATTCGTGTTCCGTATACTTTTTTCCAATAAGTTTGCAATACTGATCTAAGCTATCTTCTGAAATAAATCCTTTCCTTATTGCTTTTGTTATAGGTTCTTGCTCTGGTCTAAGTAGTGTTAAGGCCCAATTTTTCACTTCTAATTTGTCCATGGGGCGTAATTCTTTTGCTGTTGAATAAATTAATAAATGGTTCCTCGAGCAATACTTCCATATGTAATTCGTTTCATCATAAACATTTGATAATTCTGTTAATATTGTGCTAAGTCCAATAATTCTTTTATTTGCGTAAAAATCTGGTAACTCTGCTCTTTGTATAACTGGTTGAGCTGTAATTTCTTCCGGTATAATATAATCTTTCGTCATTCCTATCTTTATCACCGTAATAACTGGTTTAATTTCATCAAATAATATTTCTGCTGTAGCTGAATAAAATCTTACATAGAATAATTGTCCTTTAGTAACTCATTTATAATTCATAAAAGCTTGATATAATTCCGGTATTTGACTAAGTTCATCTCCTGTAATCGTATATACAGTTAATATAAGTCCATAAGAATAACAAGTTGCTATTAAAGTTGGTTTGGTATTTGGTAATGCAATCAATTTGTTGTAATTTTGTAATTTTTGGGTTATGTATCCTTGATGAGTTTTTAATTTTTCAGGATTTTCTATAGGTTGAGTGTTTAGGAATTTTTGGATTTTTTCGATATTCTCAATATATGTCCGGGTAATATGGTTGTAAGTTTTCTTGGTTTGGTTAAGTGAGGTTGCATATGTATGTATTTGTGGAGGTATGAATAATTCATTCTTTTGTATATGGGGTGGGGCATAAGGCTTTTCAAATACCTTATTCAAATTAAAGTTTTTCTTTTTTGTAACTGTTGTAAATAATTCTTTTGTAGATGTACCTGCATCAACAACTAAATCATTAGTAATTTGGGTTTTTAGGTGTTTCCCATCGTCACCTTCTAGATTTGGTTTTTTAGAGTACTCCGACTGCACTACTAGCTCTGATTTTTTACCGTGGTCCTTCTCCACATATTTTGTTTTCATAATTGATACTCTATTATTGAGCATCTTAATTTGTTCTAGTAATTCCTTCATAAGTACTGCATTTGTAATTTCTTCTTCAAAGTCCGTTTGCACAGCTTTGTCTTGATAGGTAGTCTGCAATAATATTTTTGTCAGTCTTAATCACTTCAATAGTAAAGGAGAAATTCAAAATATTTAATACCATTTTGGGGGGTAGGTGCGGAATTTGGGCTATGTTTTGTTTCATCATAGTCTTTTATCAAATAAATGTTTTTTTTATAAAATTCATCTTCTTTTTCTTTTTTATGTAGAATTATTTGGGCTCCTTCTATTAGTAATTTTAGGTATTGTATGTCTTGTGTATTCTTCTAAATACATTTTTATAATATTTTCCCATGAATCTATCTCAGTTATAACTTCTTTCCAGAGTTGGAAATATTCTTCTTTTATCATAATTTAATCACTATTATAGTATGAATATACGTCTAAATATTCATGACTGTCATATAATTCTTGCATTACTGCTCTTATGTCGTTAAACCAAGTTTGTCTTATTAAGTTATTCATTTCTTCTTCTTCATATTTCATTATTTTTTCCCATATTATCTTCTTTATGCTAGGTTCGATTATTTTTCTAATATTTTAAAGATAAGTATCTTATAATTATCTTCAAAATAGCTATTGTTAACTTCTACAGTGGGTATATTAGAAATATTCATTTGTTATTAATAATTTTATCAATTTATTTAGCAATTTATTCCTGTCTTCCATGTCTACCATATGGTAATCTTACGATAGCTTATTACAGATTAGAGTATTCATATTTTATTATCCGGTCACTACTAGCATGATACATTTTTCAGATACTATCTTCCTAACAAATGATCAACACTTAGGTACTCCTAACACGGCCTTCTTGCCTTTCCCGATTTTCCATCTTTGGATGCATAGTTCTAGAAGTTTCTCTTACTTTTCTCTATGCTAGCAAACTAGATAATAAATATTGAATAATTCTAATTCATAATAACAATCATAAGTATATCACATAATATAACGGTTGATAGGAATTAACTATTTAGCTAAACATAATCATAAACATGTATAAATCATAATCATAAATCATAATTATTAACTAAGTATAAATCATAAATATCATAAATAGGTATAGAGATGTACCTCCGTTGCAGTGTTTGCTAAGTTTTTCTCCATTATATGGGGATTTTAAAGTAATTTTTTATTGAATAATTATTTTTTACAAAGGCTAAAATTTTAGAATTGTACTGAGGGATTGAGAGGATCTGATTTCGGATGATCCTTACAAATGAAATATGCTTGCCTATATATATACAAACGTTCTAAGGGCTAAAGTTGTAAAATAAGAAACTTATTTACAATGTAAGTCCCTACTTATTTACATATAAGTCCCCCGACATGATTAAATGATTCTCCTTTATGTCATTTTCTTCTTTTGTCTTTTTATCTTATCTCTTTCTTTGCTTTGTCTTCTTCCGTCACATGGTCTTGTTTCTTACTTTGTGGAAAGTAGATTCCTTCTTTATGTCTTCGTCAATAATTTCTTCTCTTTAATCTTCGTCCATCCATCTGTCTTCAATAATTCTTCTTCTTAAGTCTTGGTTGTCCCTTTTTCTAGTCAATATTGACATCTGGTATGTAGTTGTTTGTACCGCTGCATCTGCTACATTCATGTTCCGTATACTTTTTTCCAATAAGTTTACAATACTGATCTAAGCTATCTTCTGAAATAAATCCTTTTCTAATTGCTTTTGTGATAGGTTATTGCTCTGGTCTAAGTAGTGTTAAGCCCCAATTTTTCACTTCCAATTTGTCCATGGGGCGTAATTCTTTTGCTGTAGAATAAATTAATAAATGGTTCCTCGAGCAATACTTCCATATGTAATTTGTTTCATCGTAGACATTTGATAATTCTGTTAAGATTGTGCTAACTCCAATAATTCTTTTATTTGCGTAAAATTCTGGTAACTCTGCTTTTTGTATAACTGGTTGAGCTGTAATCTCCTCCGGTATAATATAATCTTTCGTCATTCCTATCTTTATCACCGTAATAACTGGTTTAATTTCATCAAATAATATCTCTGCTGTAGCTGAATAAAATCTTACATAGAATAATTGTCCTTTAGTAACTCGTTTATAATTCATAAACGCTTGATATAATTCTGGTATTAGGCTAAGTTCATCTCCTGTAATCGTATATACAGTCGATATAAGTCCATAAGAATAACATGTAGCTACAAAGTTTGGTTTAGTATTTGGTAATGCAATCAATTTGTTGTAATTTTGTAGTTTTTGGGTGATATATCCTTGATGAGTTTTTAATTTTTCTGGATTTTCTATAGGTTGAGTGTTTAGGAATTTTTGGATTTTTTCGATATTCTCAATATATGTCCGGGTGATATGGTTGTAAGTTTTCTTGGTTTGGTTAAGTGAGGTTGCATAAGTATGTATTTGAGGTGGTATAAATAATTCATTTTTCTGTATGTGAGGTGGGGCATAAGGCTTATCAAATACCTTATTCAAATTAAAGTTTTTCTTTTTTGTAACTGTTGTAAATAATTCTTTTGTAGATGTACCTGCATCAACAACTAAATCATTAGTAATTTGGGTTTTTAGGTGTTTCCCATCGTCACCTTCTAGATTTGGTTTTTTAGAGTGCTCCGACTGCACTACTAGCTCTGATTTTTTACCGTGGTCCTTCTCCACATATCTTGTCTCCATAATTGATACTCTATTATTGAGCATCTTAATTTGTTCAAGTAATTCCTTCATAAGTACTGCATTGGTAATTTCTTCTTCAAAGTCCGTTTGCACGGCTTTGTCTTGATAGGTAGTCTGCAATAATATTTTTGTCAGTCTTAATCACTTCAATAGTAAAAGTAAAGTTTAAAATATTTAATACCATTTTGGGGGGTAGGTGCGGAATTTGGGCTATGTTTTGTTTCATCATAGTCTTTTATCAAATAAATGTTTTTTTTATAAAATTCATCTTCTTTTTCTTTTTTATGTAGAATTATTTGGGCTCCTTCTATTAGTAATTTTAGGTATTGTATGTCTTGTGTATTCTTCTAAATACATTTTTATAATATTTTCCCATGAATCTATCTCAGTTATAACTTCTTTCCAGAGTTGGAAATATTCTTCTTTTATCATAATTTAATCACTATTATAGTATGAATATAAGTCTAAATATTCAAGACTGACATATAATTCTTGAATTACTGCTCTTATGTCGTTAAACCAAGTTTGTCTTATTAAGTTATTCATTTCTTCTTCTTCATATTTCATTATTTTTTCCCATATTATCTTCTTTATGCTAGGTTCAGTTATTTTTTCTAATATTTTAAAGATAAGTATCTTATAATTATCTTCAAAATAGCTATTGTTAACTTCTACAGTGGGTATATTAGAAATATTCATTTGTTATTAATAATTTTATCAATTTATTTAGCAATTTATTCCTGTCTTCCATGTCTACCATATGGTAATCTTACGATAGCTTATTACAGATTAGAGTATTCATATTTTATTATCCGGTCACTACTAGCATGATACATTTTTCAGATACTATCTTCCTAAACAGCGCATCAACACTTAGGTACTCCCCTAACACGGCCTTCTTGCCTTTCCCGATTTTCCATCTTTGGATGCATAGTTCTAGAAGTTTTCTCTTACTTTTCTCTATGCTAGCAAACTAGATAATAAATATTGAATAATTCTAATTCATAATAACAATCATAAGTATATCACATAATATAACGGTTGATAGGAATTAACTATTTAGCTAAACATAATCATAAACATGTATAAATCATAATCATAAATCATAATTATTAACTAAGTATAAATCATAAATATCATAAATAGGTATAGAGATGTACCTCCGTTGCAGTGTTTGCTAAGTTTTTCTCCATTATATGGGGATTTTAAAGTAATTTTTTATTGAATAATTATTTTTTACAAAGGCTAAAATTTTAGAATTGTACTGAGGGATTGAGAGGATCTGATTTCGGATGATCCTTACAAATGAAATATGCTTGCCTATATATATACAAACGTTCTAAGGGCTAAAGTTGTAAAATAAGAAACTTATTTACAATGTAAGTCCCTACTTATTTACATATAAGTCCCCCGACATGATTAAATGATTCTCCTTTATGTCATTTTCTTCTTTTGTCTTTTTATCTTATCTCTTTCTTTGCTTTGTCTTCTTCCGTCACATGGTCTTGTTTCTTACTTTGTGGAAAGTAGATTCCTTCTTTATGTCTTCGTCAATAATTTCTTCTCTTTAATCTTCGTCCATCCATCTGTCTTCAATAATTCTTCTTCTTAAGTCTTGGTTGTCCCTTTTTCTAGTCAATATTGACATCTGGTATGTAGTTGTTTGTACCGCTGCATCTGCTACATTCGTGTTCCGTATACTTTTTTCCAATAAGTTTGCAATACTGATCTAAGCTATCTTCTGAAATAAATCCTTTCCTTATTGCTTTTGTTATAGGTTCTTGCTCTGGTCTAAGTAGTGTTAAGGCCCAATTTTTCACTTCTAATTTGTCCATGGGGCGTAATTCTTTTGCTGTTGAATAAATTAATAAATGGTTCCTCGAGCAATACTTCCATATGTAATTCGTTTCATCATAAACATTTGATAATTCTGTTAATATTGTGCTAAGTCCAATAATTCTTTTATTTGCGTAAAAATCTGGTAACTCTGCTTTTTGTATAACTGGTTGAGCTGTAATCTCTTCTGGTATAATATAATCTTTCGTCATTTCTATCTTTATCACCGTAATAACTGATTTTATTTCGTCAAATAATATCTCTGCTGTAGCTGAATAAAATCTTACATAGAATAATTGTCCTTTAGTAACTCGTTTATAATTCATAAACGCTTGATATAATTCCGGTATTTGACTAAGTTCATCTCCTGTAATCGTATATCTGATTAATATAAGTCCATAAGAATAACATGTAGCTACAAAGTTTGGTAGAGTATTTGGTAATGCAATCAATTTGTTGTAATTTTGTAATTTTTGGGTTATGTATCCTTGATGAGTTTTTAATTTTTTCGGATTTTCTATAGGTTGAGTGTTTAGGAATTTTTGGATTTTTTCGATATTCTCAATATATGTCCGGGTAATATGGTTGTAAGTTTTCTTGGTTTGGTTAAGTGAGGTTGCATATGTATGTATTTGTGGAGGTATGAATAATTCATTCTTTTGTATATGGGGTGGGGCATAAGGCTTTTCAAATACCTTATTCAAATTAAAGTTTTTCTTTTTTGTAACTGTTGTAAATAATTCTTTTGTAGATGTACCTGCATCAACAACTAAATCATTAGTAATTTGGATTTTTAGGTGTTTCCCATCGTCACCTTCTAGATTTGGTTTTTTAGAGTACTCCGACTGCACTACTAGCTCTGGTTTTTTACCGTGGTCCTTCTCCACATATTTTGTTTTCATAATTGATACTCTATTATTGAGCATCTTAATTTGTTCTAGTAATTCCTTCATAAGTACTGTATTTGTAATTTCTTCTTCAAAGTCCGTTTGCATGGCTTTGTCTTGATAGGTAGTCTGCAATAATATTTTTGTCAGTCTTAATCACTTCAATAGTAAAGGAGAAATTCAAAATATTTAATACCAATCTTCTAATTTCTTTTGTAGTAACTGAATCTTGTACCTTGCGTGTTAGCCACCATTTAACTTGTGTATTATCTGTTCTTGCAATAAATTTATTTATACAATATATGGTTCAAATGCTAATAAACATTTATATAATGCAAATAATTCTTTTCTATTAATTTTCCATCTTCCTTCCGTTTTCGTAAATGTTCCTGAGTGATATCTACAATGATGTTCTATTTTCTCATTTTCATATCTATATTTTAATACTCCACCATAATTATTTTCACTTGCATCAGATTCTACTATGTAATTGAATTTCTTATTTTCATCTGAAAAACATAACTTTGGTAATTTTTTACATTGTTCTTTTATCTTTTGGACTTGTTTTTTGTCTGTTTCATCATAATTATATTCTATATCTTTTTTCAACTTTCTTTGTAATGGCTTTAAATATTCTGCTAATTTAGGTATATATTCGCTTACTTGATTTACTAATCGTAAAAAGGATTGTAATTTTTTTTTTGTATCTAATATTTCTTCTGAATTTATAATTTTTTTGTACTATATGTTGCTGCATTTTTATTCCATTTTTATCTATTTGTATTCCTAAAAATTCTATCTGATTTTTCATGATTTCTGCTTTATTTTTACTTAGGCTTATTCCTGATTCTTCTACTATATTTATAAATTTTTCTAATAATTTTATATGTTCATCATATGTTTTAGAATATAATAATATATCATCTATATATACTATGCAATTTTCTAGTTTTGTGAAATATGTGTCCATACAATGTTGAAATCTTCCTGGTGCATTTTTATATCCAAATGGTAATACATTCCATTCATAAAATCCTAGTGGTACAGTAAATGCTGTTAGTTTTTTAGATTCTTCTTCTAATTTTAAGCGATAAAATTCTGATTTACAATCAAATTTACTAAAATAATTATATCCTTGTATTTGTCTTATTTTTAATATCATATTTGGAATTGGATAATTGTAAGTTTTTGTTTTTGCATTTAAATTTCTATAATCTATTACCATCCTACTTTTTCCTCTTTTTTGTTCACTATGTTTATTAACTATAAAGGCTGGGCTAGTGTGTTTACTATTGGTTTCTTGTATATATCCTTTTTCTAATAGTTCTGTTATATGCATTGTAAATTCTTTTAAGTCATCAAAATTATATTTTAAGGGTTTCTGAGTTATTATACTATTTTCGTCTATTAATTCTATTCTTACAGTAATTTTATGTTTATTCCATCCCTTTAGTAGATCTTCACTATATAATTGTTCTAGTCTAATTTTTATAGGGCTTAATTTGTCTATTGTGAATACTATGTATTCTATATTATTGGCATTAATTGGCATATTTTTTAATTTTTGTGTAATATTTTCACTTCCTTTTATCCATTCTGTGTCTTTTCTTATTTTATTTCCTACTCTTTTTGCTCCTATTTTGTGGTTACATGGTGTTGTTAACCACCAGTGAGTTTTAGTTATTACATGTGGATACTATTTTTCTAGAAATGGTATTCCTAGAATTATATCTTTTGTAGGTAAATCATAATTATAAATTTCATCTATCTTAAGTATCTTATCTCATATCTGTATTTTTATATCTTTTGCTTTGTAGTGTATTAAACTTCCTTCATTGTTAAATCCTTTTACTACTATAGGTGTTTTTAATTTTATCCACTTATTTTTTGGTAAACAGTTATATTTACATATGTTAACTTCTGCTCCTGTATCTATCATTGATGTATAATATCTATTATAGTATCCTTCTATTATTATTTTCATAAGTACATGTATTTTCATATTATTATTCTTTTTATTATTGTCGTCTTATTATTATAGGTAATAGTCAAATAAGTAGGTTCTATTTTATAAGGTTTCATTTCTTCTAACCATTTAATCCTAAGATTATATCTGCTTGTTGTTCTTCCTTAATTTCTAACTTTATTTTCATAGGTATATCTGTTATTATTATTTCTTTTTCTATTTCTAATTGAGCCACTATTAATGCTGGTAAATCTGAGCATTTTTGTTTTGTCATCTTATTTATTTCCATTTCTTCTTTATTTAATAATTTATCTATTATGTAATTATCTTCTTGTTTTGTGTCTACTAATATTAAATGTTCTTTTTCTTCTATTATTCCTATTATGTAGTACTTGTTAGAGATTACATCATATGCTATCTTTTTTGTATATTCTCTTTGTAGATTATTTTTAATTTTTCTAGTTCTTCCTATTCTCTCTTCTATTATTTCTAAATTTTCATTAGTATCTATTTCTTGGTATGAGTAGTTATTATTATCTATTATTTTGACAAATTGTTCAAATGGCGTTTCTGTTTCTATTCCTTTTATTTTACTTTTTGCAGTTATTTTATGTTTAGTAGTTAGTACATATAAATTTTTACATCTAGATGTACATATTTTACTTCCTGGAGTTAATGTTATTCCATTTATTTTCCAATATAGTACTAATGCTTTATCTATATTCTGATCTGTTAGTGCTACTGAATAATTAGTATTAACTGTAAATTTAAATTTTTGGTAGATTAAGTTTCCTCTTACCGCTGTAATTACACTTTTTTCTATAGGTTCTATTATTCTATCATCTGCTAAATATATTTCTATTGGAGTATCTATTCCTTCTTTAAAACAGGCTTTTATAAGTATTTCTATTCCTCCTAAATGTACATATTTAATTTGCTCTCTACTTTTTATTTTTTGTATCTCTTTATTTAACTCTCTTTTATTTATAATTGGTACTTCAGCTTTCCCTTGGGCATATTTACAATCTATAATATGTTCTTTCTGACTAATTATGTAAAATTCCTCTTTATTTCTTTTAAATGGATTTTTTATTAATGGCATACTAAATATTTTTTCTACACTTAAGTCAATTTCTTTTCCTTTTACTTTTTCAAATATATTATTATCAAAAATTATTTTTTGTTCAGAATAATCATCTGTTATATATTCTTCTCTTATTATTTCTATATCTTCTTCAGTCATTTATTTGTTCTATTTCATTATCTGTTTGATATTCTTCTTCATTATCGGATATTTCATAAATACTATCATCACTTTCTAATTCATAATCTATGTATTCTAATTGTAAGCAAACTTCTTCTTCTATAATTATTTCTGATATTTATTTTTTATTAGGATTTTTTGGTATTTTACAATCTTTTGCTATATGTCCTAATTTTCCACAATTATAACATTTACATTCACTTATACTTTTCTTTTTTCTATTTGGTCGTTTAGATTTTGTAAAATATCTTTTTCTTGGATTTCTGTATTTATGTGTCGTTTTCTTATAATTTTTAAACCTTTTCTTCTTATATTTTTAATAATATTTATCATCACAACCAAATTGTGGTGTTATCTTATCTTTACAACATGCTAGATTTTTTATTATTGTTTTTTCCATTTTTATATTTTGTCTATATTGTTCACACATATTTGCATACCATTGTTTTACAAATTTTATTCTAGCTCCTAATGTATCATGTAATTTTGCTTCTTCCCATGCTTTTATTATTTTTGAACTAAATGGTTCTGGTAATTTTGTAAAATATAAATGTCTTATTCCTGGACTTTCTTGTGTATTATATACTTCCTTATAGTAATATTCTTTATATGCACAAGTATATTCATCTAAATAACACATGTTACATATTCCTAATTTATTCATTAAATTTCTGTTTATAATTTTATCTTTATTTCGTTCTTCTTCCTCTGTTGTCATACTACTAAATTCATTTCTTATAGCTGTTTCTTATTTATAAAGTATGTCCATTACTGATGTTGTTTCTTTGGCTTGTATATCTTTACTTGATCTTAATGTCTTTTTACTTTCTTCTTCTAAATTTAAGAACCATAATTTTACTTCTCCTATAAATGTTCTTTCTATATATCCCGGGTTGGGTTTCCTCATATATGACTCAGAACATTTTTAGCTTCAATTTCATCCCCCTCGATGTGTTTCATACTCTTTGTCTTACTAAGGCCTTAATTTATAAATCTGCAAGATTATCACAAATTTTAACACAATTAATATTGATGGTATACCAGTGATCAATATGATCTCACAATATTGTGTTTTCTTCTTATGAGTCTAAATTTACTCCTATAATAACGATTTTGTATTCAACCATTATATTGGTGTTATCACAATTAATCAAAATTAGAAAAATTATTTTCTCAAAATAAAGTGTTTCAATTCACTTTTTCACTAGTTGAAGTTTTATTTTTTTTTACATCAACCTTCATAATAGAGTTAGCAAAAAATAATTTGCTTTTCTCATCCCACCAAATAACACCAAATTTTTCTCATCTAGTTTGCTTGTACCTTCAAAGTACTTTTACTGCAAACACAACATCAAGTCAAGTTGTTAGTCACATAGATCATATTTTATTAGGTATGCAAACTTTCCTTTTTTATTTGTCACAACTTTCTCACACAATTGAATCAAAAGGAGTTGCAAGACTCACACAACCAACAAAATTGTATTTCACAAACTTTTCAATATTATGTGACTCGACAAGGAAAATACATCACATGTTTAATGGTATTTCTTCATTTCAAGAATGAATTCTTTTCCTCACCCAAAACATTTCATGTTAAATGGCTACTCTACATAGCTTTCATAATTTATTTATAACTCTCATGTTAGAGCCAAAAGTCATCACATTATAGCCAAATAATAACATGTGATTTATTCCACAATTAATATATATGCACTTGCAATACTCTTTTTTAGAGCATTTCTCAAAGATGAAAAAATCATTTTTTTCACAATGGTTTTTTTTCCTCATTTCATGAGCCCCCACTATTTAAGAATTTAAATATCATTTTTTTCATGAAAAGTAGTATCACTTTATTCATGAAAATACTAGGTAAAAAAGTTTTTTTTTTTCCTTTACCTTTTTTCCACTTGAATTGAGCTAGTAGAAAAACATTTTACCGTACACCTCTTCTCTTACGTCTCTTGAAGAGAGCAACGTTGAGCGGAATTATGTTGAGATCTCTATCTTGATATCCGCATTTTTTCAAACTGTAACAAAAACATGACTCTCCTTAAAAATTGTTTGTGTAATATACCACAAATACAATAAATTACAGTTGAAAATAAAATAACAAAAAATGAATAAACAATTCTTTAGGCTGAGGCACGGATATTTCGCTCTCTTTAAGGAGATTCAAGCCCACTACAACATCATCTACACCGAACCAGCAGTATATCTCTTGACTTGTCCCCTCCAGGATACAACAACCCAACAACGTGTACAACTCAAACAACTCCAGATTAGTTGAAGAGTTCAAAGCTCCACAAAATAACACCTTCCTTCAACATATAAATACTCTCTTGTATATAGTGAATATAGTTGAAGACTTAGAATATTATTCTTTGTCTCAACTCTCTCTTTCACTACAACACTAATCTCAATATAAACACAATAAAATACTACTCATCTTTTTCACTCTATATTTTCTTGTATTGCTCTTGTTTTTTCTTCTTTTCACAACACAAAGGAAGACCACACTATTTATAGGTGATGAATTCTTCCTTGCAATGAATAGGAAGATAGTGGGTAGTAAATTCGTCAAATGAATGACTCAAATGTTACATAAGTTACAAGACATAAAGATAGAATAATTGATGAAATGAAGAGTTGGTGGTTACATAAGTTACTAAAAACTAATGACCACTTTCTTCCACAATTGATGAGAGTAAAGAGGCACAAATGTAATGTCCATCAATAGACATAACATGATATATAATGTGACATATAATATATTTTTATTAATATTAAAATTTCACACCAACATTTTTGAACAAATCTCCATGCTCAATTAATTATTTTGCAATTATTTTTTTTCATTTTTGTCTTTCTTTATTTTTCTTTTATTTATTGTTTTTTCTTCTCTTATTTTTTCTTTTTAAAAAAAAGCTCCCTTTTTTCTTTGATTCTTTTTCTTTTTTCTCATAATTCTTTCTTTTCCCTCTTTTTTTTCTTCTTTCTTGAATTTTATTATTTTTTCTGATGAATCAAAAGTTAAGTAAAGAGTAATCCGCAAAGATAATCTTTTTCTTTGACTTGTAAGTAAACTTAAGAATTTTATTTCAAGATAGTTAACAACATCTCTTATAGGAATTGAACATATATCTAATATAGAAAAAATGATGTATGTTAACATTTAATTGATAGAGTAATCTATGTAGAAGAACATTGTAGTTTAAAATTGTGTTTTTCATGAGGCATAAGTTATTATTTTAAAATCTGAGTTATGTGTTGTCGTTAGGACCAGTGTTATAGAGTATCTCATAAGTTAGACATAGTGAAATAGTATAAATTGTTGCCAATAAAACATGTGTTATTTTTTTAAACTCTTGAGCTACGTTTTACCTCTAACGAACCAGTTATTGTGTTCCCCATAAGTTAAACCAAGTAAAAATGGTGTAAATTGTTGTCCATGAGGCACAACTTGTTCGTTGCAAGTCCCTGGGCTAAGGTTTGCCTCTAAGGCAAGAGTTATAGAGCATATCATAAATCAAGACACAATGTGATAGTGTCAATTCTTACCCATGGGGCTTAACTTGTTGTTTGGAAATCCTTGAGCAAGTTTTGCCTCTAAGGCAATAGTTATTAGAGGCAAAACTTATAGGGAATCTCATATATCAAAACTCTTGCTCATGAGTCAAACTTACTCTTTGAAAGGCCTTGAGTTAAGTCTTTGTAATGACCCTTTTGGTCATTTTATTTATATTTTGATATTTTCAATGTTTAGAGCTTTTCTATAGTGGCCCCAAGTCATTTATGATTAGCGGGACTAATAGTTTGGTCACATGGTCATTCGTTTGGTTTTTATGCAAGTTTTTCTATGAAACTTTTGAAGTTTGAATGGTTGACTTTGGTCAAAACTTCAGAAAAATGATCTTGGTATGCAGTTCTGATGGTTATGTTTGCTTCGAAACATCTAGTTTGATCTAGAAGGACCTTTGATTTAGGTCCCGAGACTTCCATACTCATTTTGAGAAACCTTAGTTGTTTTGACAAAAATGAAGCTTAAGTGTGGGACCCACTTTTTATTGAGACAACCACTATTAAAAGTTTTGACTCCATTGAGTCTAAAATATTGGTCCTGATTGTGTAGTATTTTTATTTGCATGGTTTGAACCCTTAATAAATCTCGAGAGTCCATTCAAGACTTGATAATTAAATCACAAAAGATGATGTATCAACTGTTGGTGCAGTTGCTCTAGTGGAGAACGGGCTTGCTCTGGTGGAGAGTCGGCACTCGTGCGGAGCTGACCATTTCAGCAAACCTTGCTCATGCGAAGCTGGGTCCGCTCCTACAGAGCCGATCAACCACTAACCCTTGCACCAGTGACCCATTTACCATTTTGGCGAAATTGCTCCTGTGACGTCAGATTTGTCGAAGCGGTGATAACAATAATTAAAGCATTATTGTGTTCCTCTTTATTTTATTTTCGATGGTGAGTGTTTGAGAGCTAATTCTTGGGAGATTCTTGTGGAAAATCATTGCACTAAGCTAGGAGTTTCTTGGAGACATCATAGGGTCAATATTCTGATAAGAGTTTCTCCTACTTGTAGTCTTTGTTTCCATAGACTTTAAAAGAGAAAGCTAATTTTGAAAGGAACCCCTCTGAGCTATATGTTTTCGAAATATGCTTGCACGTCTAGCCTCTGCCTTATAAGTTCCCAAGTACTTTTGCCAGAGAAATTACCTGATTTTGCATCCACCAACTTATCCCAATCTTCAATTCATGTTCAATGAATACATTATGTAGTAACTCTTCATTCCAACCCCCTATGTCATCAAGGATTTCACCTCCTCCATGTGATAATAGTTTTCAGCCTTAATAGGTAAGTAGTAATTAAGAGCATCAAACTTAGTTCATTGTCAAACAAGATACTTGAATATCCACATTTGGATTCCCACCAAATCTCTTGATCAAACAAATTTCTAGTTTCTGACATGAACTTCCACACTTCTGACCCTCTATTCCAATTAACAATTTGTGGTCTATGTCTTTTGAAATATTTATTCCAAGAAAAAATAGCCCACACAGACTTCTTTGTTCTAAAAGGCCAACATAGTTGTAACACCTCAGAAATTGATAAGTGAGCTAGAAGCTGAAAAGTTACAGAAACGTTATTAGTGTCAGTTTGAACAAGACCTCCTACAATTCATAGATGATGATTGTAGAAGTTGAGTTGGAAAATTGAAAATGTCAACTCCCAGATGAGTACCTACGAACCAACATGACGGTTCGTAGGAAGTTGTACGAGTCGTAAATCAGGGTAGAAGAGATCTATACTTAATTTTGATGAACCTTAGATCTACGGTTGGTATATGGATTATACAAAGTCCTACGGTCCATAGCCCAGGACTCGTAGAAAGGAGAATGGACTTAGGGGAAAGTTAGACCATGAGTTGCACGAAAGGGACCTACGAGTCATAGGTCGTTCTACAGATCACAGACCATGGACAGTGGAATTTGGTCTAGAAGTTAGTCTCCAGTAGTCTTTCTACGGTTGATCAATAGGATCCATAGAAGCTTGTAGGGACCGTACATGGTGCTCATAGAAGTGACCCTATAGTTCTTAAGTGGGGTTAGTTCAGTCTTTTCCCACCCCTTCTAAGTGCTAGTTTGGATTAACTTATTTTTTGGTACTTTTGACTTCTAGGTAGTTTCTTTTTGTTTTGGGGGTGTTTGGAAAGGTTATAAAGTGCTTTTAAGCACCCACTTTTAGACCAAAAAAGTTTTACAATAAGTTAAAAGTAAGGTACCATCTACTTATGACTTTTAACTTTTGACTTATAAGTTATTTTTTATAAGCCCATCAAAATAGGCCCTATGTCTAAATCTCGAAATTTTTACACTTAATTAAGGTTCCTATCAGTGTAGTTTGACCCTAAAGCTCTCATAAACACTCCCAAGACTTAGAGCAAAGATCCAAGCGGAGAAAGCTAGTATTTTCAAGTGTTCCTTCAAGTTCTTCAAGTTTCCTCAAGAACTTCGTTCTTCCAAGTATGTTAGGTTATTCGTAGTGTTGGAATAAGTTCATCCTCCACCCTACATATAAATTCAGTCAGAAAGAATTAAATCCAGTATTCTACCCAAAGTTCCATGAAATTTTAAATCTGAATTGTGTTCTTATTTTGAGTTCTAATTTCTTAATTATGAGATTATGATACTTTATGCATTGAGATCCTTGTATTGTTGTTCATGCTTATATTTTCACACTAACCTTAGTTTATGAGATTTTGTTGAAAGTAGCTGTGCAATTATTTCCTTGTATTGATTTTGGAATTTAAAGAGAGTCTAAGAGTAATTTTAAAGCATCATTGAGAAGAGTTTTAAGGGAACTTTAATGATCTCAAATGTATTATTTTAACATTTATAAAGAAAGTATTATTTCCAAAAAGTATAAAATTTCACGACCCAAAGTATACTTTTGGCGTAACATGATGTATAAAACCTTGAGAGGCCCACAAGCCACTTAGCATGCATCATACAATATAATAGAAAAAAAGATTTCCAAAGAAACAGTCTTATATCATAAATGAGTTTGACAACAACGGAATTCTAACATAAGTCTCAATAAGACATCTAATACATCATAAGAAAAGTGATTGGTATGTAACCCATACATCACATACAAAGTCTGAAAACGGAAATGACATAAAGCTATAAAAGTATCTCGGTCCCCAAAACATGAGGACTCACCAATCTTCAAAGCCAATGGAACCAACTAGCCACGATTATAGGGGTAAGAGCGTCGGACCCCACATTAGTGAAACAATATAGGCACACATGGAATGTACTAAGTATGATAGCAATGCATAATTATGAAATCATGCTAGGAAGGACTTTACATGACAAGAAATGACCAAGCTTAAATCATGAGAGATAAGGGTTAGAAAACATAAGTCATAATCATGATCAATGCAAGTTAAACATCTTTAAAACACTTGTGAGATACTTTCATAAAGTAACCTTAGTTCAATATTGTGGGAAGTTTTACAATATAACCGACATAAACCATGTGAGCTATAACATGGAATCCGATGTCTATCCCACACCGAAAAGGTGTCCTTACTTGTCAAGGTAAGAACCGTAAACTTCTAGCTTAGGTGGATCCACTAGTTATGTCTTTCTAAGACAAATCCTACGGGGGCACGTAGTTAGGGACAAAGGATATTTCTTCTAGAGACCCGGTCTCTACTAACGAAAGAGACTTCATCTCAAAGTCCTCTCGGTGCTAAGTAAAATCTCATGGAATAGTCAGAAATCATATTCGTAGTATCATCCATGGAAAGACATAATTAAGCCACCAATCAAAGCTAAAGTTCATTTAGAATAGCTCCTTAATCATGATTCAACTTAGGTGAGAAAACATTCTAACCTTACAAATCATTTATGTGAGAAATCTTTTGAAACAACAACAACAACATCGATGTTTTACTGACAAAGCAACCTTAAATCATTTACATCAAATTCATAAAAGAACATGCATGTCTTCATGAATTCATCTTTAATAGTTCATAATCTTTATCGTATAATCATAGTCTAGAAATCATGGATCATGCATGGGTTCATGTGAATTCAACTCAAAAGCATATATTACTTCAATTCATGCATAAAAAGATAGAAAATAATCAATTAGATCATAATTGAAAAGAACCCATGAAGATTGAATAAAACTCTAACTTCGATTTGAGAATCTAACTTGTAAAATTAGAGGTTTTAGGAATCATGTGGAGGAAAGGACTCTATAGGTGAATACTAACATACCTTAGAGCTCACAACCCAATTGCTATGGTGAATTTGACACCTTGGCGCTTGAAGCCCTAATTTGCTCTTCCGTGCTTTGAGGATATTTGGAGGTGATGAACTTGGAGGGAATTTAGGAGTTTAGGGAATGATTTATAATGGGTAGTTGTAGGGCCTAAAAGACTTATATATGGCTTAGGATTAGGACCAAAACGACCTAGTTTAGGCATTAATAATTTAGGGAAAAGACTCAAAAGCCCCTTAAAATTAACTGTCGGACCCTTCTACTATTTGGACATACGATCTGTAGGACTTTCTACGAACCGTACTAGTCAACCGTAGGAAAGTACAAAACTTTTAGGTATTCCTACGATCTGTAGACACCAGTCATAAAAATAACTTAACCCTCAAAATTTCACTACGTCTAGGACTTACCTAAGAGACCTATCAACGACTCATACAATGGTTGGCGGGTCGTCCTGTTCAACTGTAAAAAGGGGTACTGGTACTTGACTTTTCAAAAAGTTATTTTCCCTCTTCTACAGATGTCATCTACGACCCGTAGAAGTTTCTACAATTTGTAGATAGGGACCCGTAGACACAACCTGTAGCCCAAAAATCCCTTTCTTCCTTTTCCAAAATTCGAGGTGTTACAATATCTCCCCTTTGGGAACATTCGTCCTTGAATGGGACTTAAGTTGTCACGAATAGAGTAGGAGAGAAACTAACAACCCAACATGAATGCAATTTTATCAAAATACACATAACCAGGGAGGAACATCGAGTCCAAGCTAAATCATATTCAAAACATCATTTTATAAGACATACATGCAAATCAGAGTCGAATGCACATAATCATGAAGTAATCAATCAAGCTAACTCATTTCCTCAAAGATCAATTTTTTTTCATAAGCATGCATGCATAAGGAAACATAAGAATGACTAAGACACATGAATCCGAAAGAATGAACCATAAAGAGCTAAATACCTCAAGCTTGAGTAGGATCGGATGAAAAGATATGGGGATAACGGGACATCATATCGGCCTCGGTCTCCCAAGTAGCACCATCAACCCTTTGATTCCTCCACTACACTTTTAAGGATGCAACTTCCTTATTTCTCAACTTTTTAACTTGTCAGTCAAAAATCTCAACCAAAACTTCTTCATAAGAAAGACTCTCATATATACCAAGACTCTCCAATGGTACAATAGATGTCGGATCACCAACACATTTCTTCAACAAAGAGACATTGAAAATCGAATGCACCAATGCTAAGTCATTAGGCAAATCAAGTTCATAAGCAACATTTCCAATGCGCCTCAAAATCTGATATGGGTTTACATATCAGGGACTAAGCTTACCTTTCTTTCCAAACCTCATTACACATTTCATAGGTTAAATTTTCAAGTAAACTCAATCATCTACCCCAAATTATAAATCTCTTCTTCTAACATCGACATAGGACTTTTGTTGACTTTGAGCCATTTTCAACCCTTCTCTAATAAGAAAAACTTTCTCCATGGCCTCATGTACCAACTCGGGACCTATCAAAGCACCTCACCAACTTCATATCAACTTATAGGTGATATACACCTCCTGCATAAAGAGCCTCAAATGGAGCCATACCAATACTTGAATGATAGTTATTATTATATGCAAACTCAATCAAAGGTAAGTGATTATCCCAATTAACCTTGAAGTCTATCATAGAAGCTCTCAACATATCTTCCAAAGTTTAAGAAGTATGCTCCACTTACCCATAGATTTGAGGATTAAAGGTCGTACTAAGCTTAATGCAAGTACCAAGTCCCTTTTGGAAAGACTTCCAAAATCGAGAAGTAAATTAGGTACTATGATCGGAGATAATGGATAGGGGCACTCCATGCAACCTAGCCATTTATTTTAGATACAACTAGCATAGTCTTCTGCCAAATAGGAAACCTTGACGGGAATGAGATGAGCTGACTTTGTCATACGATCAACAATAACCCAAATCAAGTCATGTTATTGTAGGGTATGGGGTAAACCCACAATAAAGTCCATATTCAGATCTTTGCACTTCAAAGTACAAATTCTAATGTCTTGGGATAAACCTCCTGGATTTTGATGTTCAACTTTCACTTGCTCAAAATTAGGACACTTAGCCACAAATTCCGCAATATCTTTCTTCATCCCATTCCACCAATAGACCTCCCACAAGTCACGATACATCTTGGTGGTTCCCGGGTGAATGGAATATCTGGAACTATGAGTTTCTAATAAGATTTGTTCTCTCAAGTAATCAACATTGGGAACATAAAAACAACCTTGATACCAAAGCACACCATCTTCCCCTCGGGATAAAGCCTTAGACTTTTTAAGCACCACTTCCTTTAATTGAACCAAAATTGGATCAAGACCTTGCTTGACTTTCACATATGACACAAAAGATGATTTTGAACCATTATGAATCATAACACCACCTTCATCAGAATCAACCAACCGAACACCCAATCAAACCAATCTATGAATATCACAAACCAACTCCTTCTTATAATCCTCAACATGAGCAACACTACCCATTATTAATCGACTGAGAGCATCCGCCACCACATTTGCCTTGCTTGGGTGGTCAATGACACTCATGTTATAGTCCTTCAAGAGTTCTAGCCAACTATGTTGGCGAAAGTTTAGATTATTTTGCTTGAACACGTATTGCAAGTTCTCGTGGCCGGTAAAGACATCAACATGGACACTATACAACTATTGTCTCTAATTTTTTAAGGCAAACACAATCATTGCTAGCTCCAAATCATGGATAGGATAGTTCTTTTCATGAATCTTAATTTGCCTTGAAGCATAAGTAATAACCTTCCAATTTTGACTAAGAACACACCCTAATCCAATCCTTGAAGCATCACAATAAAAAACAAACCCATCAAACCCTTCTGGTAAAGTCAACAGTAGAGCGGAGGTAAGTCTATCTTTCAACTTTTGAAAACTCTTCTCAAACGGTTTCGACCATAAGAACTTAACTTTCTTTTGTTACAGTCAATGGAGAGGCAATCGAAGAAAACCTTCCACAAACCTTCTATAATAATCAGTTAAACCCAAGAAACTTTGAATATCCGAAGGGGATAGTGGTATAGGCCAACTCTTAACCACATCTGTCTTCTTAGGATCTACCTTTATACCCTTACCAGAAACAATGTGACCAAGAAAAGCCACTGATCTCAACCAAAACTCGTATTTACTAAACTTAACAAATAGTTGTTGGTCCTTGAGGACTTGAAATACAATCTTCAAATGATCGGCATGCTAATCCTCACTCCTTGAGTAAATCAAGATGTCATCAATAAACACAATCACAAATATGTCTAGTTATTGTCTAAATACTTTATTCATCATGTCCATGAATGTGGTCGAAGCATTAGTCAAACCAAATGACATTACCAAAAACTCATAATGACCGTACCGAGTCCAAAAGGTTGTCTTTGGAATGTCATCTTCTTTCACCCTCAATTGGTGATAACCTAACCGGAGGTCTATTTTAGAGAAGTAGCTCATTTTTTGGAGTTGATCAATTAAATGATCTATCCTTGAAAGAGGATACTTATTCATAATGGTAACCTTGTTCAATTGCTAATAATCAATACACATGAAAAGTGAACAATCCTTCTTATGAACAAATAAAATGGAAGCACCCCATGGAGAGATATTCGGTTGGATGAAACCCTTATCCAACAAATCCTTCAATTTCTCTTTCAATTCCTTAAGTTTTGCCGGAGCCATACGGTAATGAGGAATAAAGATAGGTTGCGTATCTGGGAGAAGGTCAATACCAAAAAATATTTTACTTTCGGGAGGAACACTGGGTAGATCATTGAGAAACACTCCTGGAAACTCATTCACAACGGTGACCAACTCAAGAATAGGGGTTTCAGAAGCCGTATCTATAACCCTAACATGATGGTACATGCAACCTTTAGAAATTATTTTTCTAGCTTTACGACAAGAAACAACTGACTCTTAGGCATAGACTTCCCCCTTTCCACTCTAGGGTGGGTTTATTTGGAAACTGAAACTTGACCGCTCAGGTTATACAATCAATAAAAGCATAACAAAAATGGAGACCAATATCAAAATCTAACATATCACACTCTACTAAATCAATATGAGTGGCTCTATGGAATAGTGAGATGGGACAATTTCTATAGACTCTTTCAGCCATAACAAATTCACCAATAAGAGTAGAGACAGAAAAAGGGTCTAATAACACAACCGAATAAACATTAAACCTCATATCCACATATGATGTCACAATAGAAAAAGTAGAACCGGGATCAAGCAAAGCATAAAAATCAAGATGAAAGACTTTCAACATACCGGTAACCACATCGGGAGAACCCTCTTGCTCATGTTGAGTTTGAAGTGCACAATATCAGTTTTGCTTCAGAGCACTTGAACCCGAAACAGTAGGAGGATCTTGCCTACCTTCTCTTCCCTTAGAAGTAAGTGATAGAAAATCCCTTATTTTGTGACCACTCTTGCCATAACCAAAGCAACCATCTGTATGGGCTAAGCATTTATCCTCATGCTTCCTTCCACACCTAGCACAAGTAAGATAATGAAGATCCACCACTGTTTCCTCCTTGAGGCTTAGGGTTAGGCACCCTATCTTTTTTTAACTTTGGAACCGAAGCATTAGAGAAACCTTCATCGGAGGAACTTATCGGAATCTAGACCGACCATGTCCATCAGACCTTGAATGTGAAAAGTCACCATCACCGATCCTTGCCTTATTTACCTCTCTAGATCTTTCCTTAAGTTTGTCCTCTTATTTTTTTTGAGCATGTATCATTAGGTGAGAAATATCTATTCCCTTAATGAGTATGGTGATATGACATTCCTTAACAACCATTTTGGACACTCCCGAAACAAACTTGCTTATCTTTGCCCTAGAGTCGGAAACCATAGTAGGGGCATATCTAGAGAATTGTGTGGATTTCAAAGCATACTTTTTCACACTCATACTCCTTTGATGAAAGTTAATGAACTCAAGAACTTTGGCCTCCCTCATCTCAAGGGGAAATAACCTATCAAAGAAAGCAACATTGAGCTTTTCCTATCAAAAGGACTCGCATCAACCTTTTTATCTTCCTTCAATTGGTTGAACCAAACTTGAGCAACACCCTTAAGTTGATAAGAAACCAATTCTAACTTTTCCACCAGCGTCACTCTCATGATCATCAAAACCTAATACACATCATCAATGAACTCGTGAGGATCTTCCTCAACCTTGGAACCTTGGAACCTTGAAACTCCGGGGGATTACTTCTAGTGAAGTCTGTCAATCTATTTGCCACCGTACCCATATTTGGGCTCATGGGGTCCACAAACTCCCTATTGGCTTGAGCCGTCATGGCCTGAGCTAACACTTGAAAAGCAGCTTGAAACTCCACATTAATCACTTGTTCGGCTAAAGAGTCGGTTGAAACTTGAGGAGATTCTTGAGGAGCTTGTCCATCTTCTTGTTCCACATTTTCACCCGCATTTCTTCTAACATATGCTCTTCGAGGGGTCATATCCTGAAAAGCATCGGATAAGGATTAGGAGGGAGACATATAGAGTCACACTCTATCGCACGACTTTAGAGTAATGAAAGAAGTGGAGTTTCCTAAACATCTTATAGCCTTTTATTTATAAATGTGGTGCGCTTCACACTCATGAAAAAGACTCTACTCGACGTGGCTTATGAGACATCCTAGGACCGTTCTAAACCTTGAGCTCTGAATACCAAGTTTGTCACGACCCAAAGTATACCCTAAGCATAACATGGCATATAAAACCTCGAGAGGCTCTACACAAGCCACTTAGCATACATCATACAAGATAAGAGAAATAAGGATTTCCAAAGAAACTGTCTTATATCATAAATGAGTTTGACAACAACAGAATTCTAACATAAGTCTCAATAAGCCATCGAATACATCATAAGAAAAGTGATTGGGTCATAAACCATACATCACATACAAAGTCTGAAAATGGAAATGACATAAAGCTATAAGTGTCCTGGTCCTCGGTACATGAAGACTCACCAATCTTCGAAGCCAATGGAACCAACTAGCCACGAGTATGGGAGGTAGGAGCGTCGGACCCTACATTAGTGAAACAATGTAAGCACAACTATACATTAGTACATGTAATTTACTAAGTATGATATATATGTATAAGAGTTATGAAATCATGCTAAAAAGGATTTTACATGACATGCAATGACCGAACTTAAATCATGAGAGAAAAAGAGTTAGAAAACATAAGTAATAATCATGGTCAATGCAAGCTAAACATATTTTTAAAAAATTGTGAGATACTTTCATAAAGTAACCTTAGTTCATTATTGTGGAAAGTTTATCGTATAACTGACATAGACCATGTGAGCTATTCCATGGAATCCAGTGTCTATCCCACACCGAAAATAGATGTCCTTACTTGCCAAGGTAAAAACCATAAACTTCTAGCTTAGGTGGATCCACTAGCTATGTCTTTCTAAGGCAAATCCTATGGGGGCACGTAGTTAGGGACAATGAGATTGCTTGTAGAGATCCGACCTCTACTAATGGGAGAGCCTCTATCTCAAAGTCCTCTCGTTGCTAAGTAAAATCCCACAGAATAGTCATTAATCATATTCATAGTATCATACACGGAAAGGCATAATTAAGCCACCAATCCAAGCTAAAGTTCATTTGGAATAACTCTTTAATCTTGATTCAACTTAGGTGATGAAGCCTTTCAACCGTACGAATCATTTATGTGAGAAAACCTTTTGCAACAACAACAATAAAATCTTTCATAGAAGAACATGCATTTCTTCATAAATTCATCTTTCATAGTTCATAATCTTCATCATATTATCAAAGTCTAGAAATCATAGATCATCCATGGGTTCATGTGAATTTAACTCAAAAGTATATAATTACTTCAATTCATGCATAAAAAGATAGAAATAGAATCAATTAGATCATAATTGAAAAGAACCCATGAAGATTGCATAAAACCCTAACTTTGAAATGAGAATCTAACTTGTAAAAAATTGGAGATTTTAGGAACCTACGGATGAAATGACTCCATAGATGAATACTAACTTACCTTAGAGCTAAAATCCCTATTACTATGGTGAATTTGACACTTTGGTTCTTGAAACCCTAATTTGCTCCTCCTTGACTTTGAGAAAATTTGGAGGTGATGAACTTGGAGGAAATTTCGAAGTTTAGGGAATGATTTAGAATTTGTAGTTTTAGGGCCTAACAAACTTATATATGGCTTAGGATTAGGACCAAAATGACCTAGTTTAGGCATTAATCATTTAGGGAGAAGACCCAAAAGCCCCTTAAAATTAACTATTGGACCTTTCTACGGTTTGGACCTGTGGTCCGTAGGACTTTCTACAGACCTTACTAGTCAATCGTAGAAAAGTACAGAAACTTTTAGAATTGGACCAAATTTGAAGAAACTTGTCTATGGCTCGTAGGTATTCCTACGGGCCGTAGACAACAGCCGTAGAAACCAACTAAACTCTGAAAATTTCAGTAAGTCTTGGA
This sequence comes from Solanum pinnatisectum, assembly GCA_035578085.1. Lineage (NCBI taxonomy): Eukaryota > Viridiplantae > Streptophyta > Magnoliopsida > Solanales > Solanaceae > Solanum > Solanum pinnatisectum. The sequence continues at coordinate 405,865 of JAWPEI010000051.1, forward strand.
CTCACCTACGAGACCTATCTATGACTCGTACAATGATTGACGAGTTGTCCTGTTCAATCGTAAAAAGAGGTCTTGGGACTTGACTTTTCAAAATATTATTTTACCTCTTCTATGGATGTCATTTACGGTTCGTAGAATCTTCTACGATCCGTAGATGGGGACCCGTAGACACAACCTGCAACCGAAAAATCTCTTTCTTGCTTTTCAAAAATTCGAGGTATTACATAAAGAGTTTTCAGAAGTATTTCAAACAGATAATGTAAAGTTTAGTTATCCCTTAAAGAGAGTCTTTTGAGTATTAACTCAACCCAGTGAGTACATTATATGAGCACACATATTTATATTTTAGGAGTAGTATTGAGCACTAATTTGAAGTAAGAATTAAGATAACTCAAACTCCATAACATACGATGCCAACCTTGATAGGATCGTACTGCAAGACTAGCCACTCCTCACCTACCTAGATAAGGCTTTTAGTGGATCCATAAGTTAAAATCACATTCTATACTCCGGCAAGGTATAGGGTGACTCTAATAACGTGGGTAAGATGTTGTATTATCACAAGGCTTATAGTGATGGTTATTGGTTATAGAAACTCATTAAGAAAGTAAAATGTTTATATTTCAGTATTTTTTACCATTGCATCTTTTAGTGTAAAGTTTAAATGATTTTTCTTCATGTGCATGCTTTACTTCAGTTGAGTTACTTTCAGTTTAGTTATTTATTTCATTCAGTTCTATCACATACCGTACATTCCATGTACTGACATCATTCGATGATGCATAGTTCCATGATGTAGATATATGTATTCATGATCATCAACATGCATTTTATTGACATCACATTACTACTCGTCAACTTTTGATGAGGCCTTTTTTCTTTTCGGAGGACTCTTGTCATTTATTGCTTTAGTAGTTTTAATTAAGGTTGTCTTGTATCTTGTCCTGATACCTAGCTTTAAATCATAGAGGCTTCATATATAGATATGCAGATTTACTGAGTCTCTCAGTATTTAGTTTCAGATATTTTGCTAAACTTGTATGACTTGTATTCAATATTTTCTACACCTTTAAGATTCAGTAAATTGTTTTAAATGTTTTTATTCAATTTTAAGCTTATGTATGCTTGACTTAGTCTTTCGCTAAGTGGTCATACAAGTTAAGGATTCACTTGGGAACCAACAATAGCTTTCGAGTGCCGGTCAAGTCTAGAGTGTAGGCTTGAGGCATGACAAAAGTTTTGCAAATAAAGTCTTTTACACATCAAATAATAATCTAAAAGTTGAATGAAGTTGTTCCGGTTTCAAACCCCGAATAACACAATATTTTTTGTTTTATTTTGAAGGTCTTGAATATTACACTTGGGAGGAAAAATTGTAGATAAATGGTAGATATGGATGCTTTGAAGGACTGTGGTTATGCGCACAACTTTACCTCCAAATGATAACATTTTTTATTCCATGCCCGAAACTTATTTGTACTATTTTTCACTAACTCAGAGAAATTGATTTTCCTCTTCTTGGCATGATCGATGGGGCATCTAAGATATGATAAAGGAAAGTTTCCTCTTGCAAAACAAGTGGTTCCCAACTTCTTGAATAATATTCTAAGTAGCTTTATTAAACATGTAATATAAACTCTTCTCTTTGTTTATTTTATGACCTGATTCTTTCTCATATCTCTCCAAAATATCTATAAATAATACAAAAGATATGTTGTCCGCAGATGCAAATATTATGGTATCATCTGCATACGCAAGGTGATTCATGTTGTCACTCCACTTAGACATGCCAAAACTCTTGAAATCATTGTTGTCAAACAGATTATTCAAAGCAACTGATAATACCTCAACATATAGAATAAATAGAACAAGTGACAAAGAGTCTCCTTGCTCCACCTATATAGATGACTGTAACACTCGAAAAACTAGTAGTTGAAACTAGAGTCTTATAAGGGAGTTTTAGAGTTTGATGTAAGGGATAGAATTGTAAAATGACTTCTCAAACTTAGAATGAGGGGTTAAGGGGTTAAACATCAAGGTACGATTCCCCATGGACCAACCAAAGGGGTCTTTGAGGAGAACCCCAAAGTAGCCCCTAAAACTGTCCAAAAAGAGTCAACTATGGTTGGGACTCACACCCCATAGGTGGACCCACGCCCCGTGGGAATGGGACGTTGGTCAAGGCCCCATTTGAAGGGCTGCAGACTAGCACCGACGAGTGTGCAACACTCCCCGTAGACCCACCCACGGTCCGTGGGTTGTGGTCTCGTGGGTAGGGGCTCTTGGTGTTTAATTATTTTAAGTTGGGGGTTTGGGGAAGGTTATAGAGTTAATTAGTTATTAAGTAGGGTCAGTTTATTATTAATTAGGCCACCTATATATACCTAATAGACCCTTAATTAGATGGTTTCCAAATCATTAGGGTTTAGGTTTTAGGGCATTAAGGTTTCTTAGATCTTAGGGTTTATATGGGTTTACGGATTAGAGTTTCTTAAGGTTTAGGGTTTAGGGTTTAGTGTATCTTACGGCTTAGGGTTTAGGGTTCAGGCCCTAAGGATGATGGTTTAGGGTTTTTAGGGTTTAGCGTTTAAGGTTTCTTAGTATATCTTTTGGGTTTTTTATAGCGTTTTTTATGGTTTAGGTTTTCTTAGGGTTTAGAATTTTTTATGGTTTATTTAAGATTCACAAAAGAACCCAAATTCTCTCAAGAATTCTCTCACTAGAAGAAGAAGAAGAGGAGGAGGAGGAGGAAGCTAGGGCAGATTTCTTCCATTGATGCAAACTTGGTGAGGGATTTGAATTAAGGTATGTTTGCTTATTCATCTATGGGTTCTTCCACCCATATAACCCCCTAGGTTTCCCCCAATTATGAAGACAAAACCCCAATCTAGCTAGGGTTTCTTCCTACATTGTGGGTAGTGTTGAAGTATGACTCCAATCAAGTGGATAATACTTAATTATGATTGATTTAACATTGAATTGTAATATTATGATGAATTTATTTTATTTCCATGTTTAACCCTAGCCTAATTGATGAATTTGATCTTTTGTGGGTTTATGCCATGAGAGGTGAAATTGAGGATTCATAGTTGGTCTTCTAAAATCAATGTCATGTGTAGTAATTGTTCAAGATTAGGAACATAGACATGAATTGAACTAGACTTTATCATATGTGATGGATCTTGACTAATAAAGTTGAAGTTGAACCTTTATGATGAATTGTGACTAGAATCACTTTTTAATAAAGAATGTGGCTAGAATGCCTTGAAATCTAGATATTTATGATGATTGTAGAGGTAAAGCTTTGAGAGTAGGGCTTGTAGTTATGAATGTTGATCTCTAGGGCTTGAGAGTAAAGCTAATATGATTAACTATAGATGCTAAGGCTTTGAGAGTAAAACCTACATATGAATAGAAGGCTAATGAATATAATTATGATGAAAGATCTTTACCTACCTAATTCACCTTATAAATAATAGATGGTAGGAAGTGATAGAATCACTTGAGTCATGATGATATCCATGTATAATGTAGAATTCTAGATATGATATTAGGCATTAAAGTGAACTTAACATGAAAGGGGTTCTCACACAGTAATGGTTCTAGGGTTGAATGGCTTTTCGCACCAAATCGAACGTAAGGATAAAGAGCCTTCATACCTAGGTCATGGATGGTGATAGTTGCACACACATGGTCTAAAAGAGGGTTTTTAATGAATTAGCATGGATTGGTTGTCAAGGACATCTTTCCATAAAACTTGAGTCGAAGTAGAGACTTAATAGTTATCTCATGGGATTTAGGCCTAGCATCGAGTGGATATTGAAATGATATAGAGGTTCCCACCTAGTTGAGTTTGGGCATCCAAAATGGGAACTCTCACCTAGTAGAGTCCAGATTTCCCAAAGTGTGTCTCATGAGATGGAAGCTTTCACTTAGTGGAGTTTTGGGTTTCTAGTAGCAAAGATCTATGTCCCATAACTACGTGCCCCGTAAGAAAGTTAGCTAGTGGATCCAACTAAGCTAATAAACTAGTTCTACCTTAGGCAAGTGGACCAACCCTTGATGGTGTGGGTAACACCGGGAGAGATCATGTGATAGCTCATATGTTCTCATGTCGGTTAAGGCTATATCCCAACCACAACAAGATTATAAATGAACTAAGATTATTCTTAATATAGCATATCCTAAAGTTCAAACCTAATGGACTAAGATTATGCTTTAGAAAACATCTCCTAGGGTTCAAGCTTAATGAACTAATATATGCTTAAAGAAGCATCTCATTGTGTTCAAGGTAATCATGAACTAAGACATGCTTGGAGAAGTATCGCCTAGAGTTTAAGAACAATGATGAATTAAGATGTACTTAAAGATGTATGTCCATGTGTTCAAAAGCATTAATGGACTTAGAAATGCTTAAGGAAGCATCTCATAGTGTCCATCTAAATAATGAACCTATACATGCTTAAAGAAGTCACTCATAGGGTTAACCTAATAATGAATTAAGATGTGCTTAAGGAAGTACCTCATAGAGTTCTAAGGTTTAAAGAGAGGGACTAGTTTGCCACTAAGAAGTATGCGTATAAGGACCTAAAAGTGGTACTTAGTATGAATGGTATTATGGGATGCCATTCATGCATTGCACAAGTATAACTTAAGGTTATTCAAGAAAATGTTCTCTTATATGATGCATGTTCAGATAGGATTGTGCTAAAGTTTCTTCGTTGTTAGTATTGACTAAAGGTGAGAGATTACCTTGGTTATGAAGTAAGTTAAGAATGAGACCAAATGAATGGTGAGTATGAATATGGTGACTTCAATTTTATGCTTAGTGTGGATGGTATTATGGGATGCTATTCATGCATTGCACAAGTATGCTTTGAGGTTACTAAGGAGTATAGTGCTATTATGATATGAAAGCGTAGGTCTTGACTATGCATATGAACTATGATTAAGATGACCTTAAAGGGGTACTTAGCTTGGATTGTATTATGGGATGCTATTCATGCATTGCACAAGTGTGCTTTGAGGTTACTTGAGAGTAGTCTTATTATGACATGAATGATTAGGAGTTGAATAATGATTATATGGTGCTTATGTTGAGGACTTTACTTATGATTATGATATTGTCTCTTATGCTTATAATTGATGTTTCATGAAGTGTTTCATATGATTTTGTATAATTTTTTATATTGACTAACCCTTATCTTATGCTCTTATGATTATGCTAGCTAACATATTTAGTACATTTTGTACTAACACATACTTTGCCTACATTCTCATCAAATGTAGGGTTTGGAGACTTGAGTTCTATTCTTGGAGATGGGTTTCTAAGGAGCAAAAGAGTTGAAGATTTTGGTGAGTCCTCATAGCTTCGAGGACAAAACCCACCATTTTCTTTATGTCTTGTATTTCATGTTTTGAGACTATTGTGTGGGTTATGTCCCAAGAGTTTTAATTCAAGTTGAGTTTAGATGGTTTGAGACAAAAGTGTAGCAAAGACTTCAGCTTAAATTTTATAAAGACTTCGATTGTATGGATAAACATTTTTAAATTTTTTGTACTTTTCTATTATCTTATGTTATGATATGCTAAGGGCTTGTATGAGACCCCTTCGGGGTCAATTACGCTGTGTTCCATCTAGGGTGTACCCCTGAGTTGTGACAAACTTGCTAATTAGAGCGCAAGGTTTAGAATGGTTCTAGGATTGGCTCAAACCACATCCAGTAAAGTCTTGTTCATAAATGTGAAGCGTGCCACATTTATGAATAAGAGGCTATTGGATGTTTAGGAAACATCACTTCTTCATTCTCTAAGTCGTTCCATAGAGTTTAACTCTATAAGGTCTCTCTCCTACTCCTTATTCGATGGTCTTTAGGATATGACTACTCAAAGGGCTCATGCTACAAGGAGCAAGGGAGAAAAGGCTGGTTGTGACGCCAATTATGGCTATGTGACTATATAGACTTTGAAGTTGTCTTTAGTATGAATGGGTTGTACTATGGCTATGTGCATTTGATGGTAGAACCCGATATAGTCATGATGAGTTTTGGAGGTATGTTGATAGATTGGATGAATAGGGTGTTTAAGTAATGCCTAGAAGGGTTGAATGAATAGACTCCTCTAAGAAGGGTAGAAGTGTAATTCACCTTGGTTTAGAATCATTTTGGGTGATGGATGTGAAAGCTTAGTGAAAACTTTCTCCGACCTTATAATTGAAAGAAATGAGGCGTAGAAGAGTCTGTATAGGCTTACTCCCAAGGGGGAGATGATGTGCTTAGATAGCAAGGTTGTTGAGTGTTCTTGATGTTCATGACTTAGGTTGGCTTAAAAATTTTCACCTTGAGAGGTGTAGTAAGTTTTGGGAAGTTTAGTCCTGGTTTTGTAGGTTCATATGAGATCTTGAGTAAAGTTGATAAGGTTGCTTGTGAGCTACAGTTGTTTAATGAGAACCTCTCTGATCTAGAAATATCGGTAGGGATCTTAGACTGGCAAGTCAAAAAATAGAAGAAACAGGAAGTTGATCCCATGAAAATGTTATGGAGTGATCTTTTAGTAAGGGTTTAGTTGAGGGTGCTACTTGGGAGGCCTAGGGCCAATGAGAAGTCCCGATATCCTCATCCTTTTTCCTTGTATTCCTCCTTTAGCATTTAATATCTTGAGACGATAAGTTCCTCTGGATTTGCTTTTATATGAAGCCATGTGTGATTTGTATGTTTCCATGATTTTCTTATGTGTTGCATGTTCATGAAAGCTTATGATATGAAAGAAAAATGGTTTTGCATGATTATTTCCTCATGTTGTGGTGCATTAAGTATGAGTTTCCTATTTTGACTTCATGAGACGAATATATGAGCATACCTTAGTTTGGAGTTGAAAGATTCCTTCTTGAATAAATGCTTTTTGAGAGTAAATTGCATTTAGGCTCCATGAGTGTATATTGAGCATGTTTTAGTTAGGAGATGGTAGTTCCTCCATGAAAATGAGTAAATATAGAATTTCATGCATTTTGGGTTGTGAGAAGTAGTTCCTACTTATTTGTGTTGCATTGAATATGTTTAGCTTGGAATTGAAGTTTTCTTCCTTTGTTATATGCATTTATAAAATTTTCATACATAATGGGCTGCTAGTCTAGAGTTGTTTCCTTAAGAAGTGTTTAGAATCGTCATTTGTGGACAAATGATCCCAAGGGGGAGATATTGTAACACCCGAAAAACTAGTAATTGAAAGTAGAGCCATACGAGGGAGTTTTAGAGTTTGATGTGAGAGATAGAATCATAAAATGATTTCTCAAAGTTAAAATGAGGGGTTTAGGGTTTAAACATCAAGGTACGACTCCCCAAGGACCAACCAAAGCGGTCCTTAAGGAGGACCCCAAAGTAGCCCCTAAAACTGCCCAAAAAGGGTCACCTATGGTTGGGACTCACGCCCCATAGGTGGACCCATGCCCCATGGGAAGGGGTCGTGGGTCAAGACCCCATTTGAGGGGCTGCAGACCAGCACCCACAAGTGTGCAGCATGCCCCGTAGACCCACCCACAGTCCGTGAGATTTCATCAATAGTAGCCCCTCCAGTAATGTTTTTGTTAGAAAGAAATAAATTTATTTATTAGTTCTTATTCTCCTTCTCCAAGAGCCATCTTCGTTCATTATTTTATTCAAAGATAATTTCTTTCTTCTTCGATTTATTAGACTGTGAAAAAACCTAGTGTTTCTATCTCCTTTTAAGAACCAATGGACACCTTCTTTCTACCTCCAAATTTTTTTCTTGTATCACAAGTATTTGTTGAATTTAGCCTGCACTTGCTACTAAATGGATCTGTTTGCAGTAGTAGGTGGTTGATCTTTAAATAAAGATTCTTTCATTCTAACAATCTCCTCTCGTATGACATGTTGCTTAAAGATATCACCATATTTCTCGTTACTCCAAAGAGATAAAACATGTTTTGTTTTCTTCATCTTTGAAAAAACATTTTCCTCCCCTGTAGTAATCCAGTTACATTCCACCACTTTCTTAAAATCAACTTCATCAACCCATAACTTCAAAAATCTAAAAGGTTTCATGACTATTGAATTTTGATCCCCACAACTAAATAAAAGATGTGCATGGTTTGATTCAAATCTAGCTAGATGTTGTACATCTATAATACCATAGACATTTAAGAATTCTTGATTGATCACAATTCTATCCAACCTTTTAAATTTATAAGTATTATTAATTCGTCCATTCCACCGCGTGAAAGGACTTTCTTTGACATCACTATCAAATAACTCACATGAGTTAATACAAACGAAAATATCTTCATAATCATGCGAATAAATTAGAAGGCACCCTATCTTATCTTTATCACTCAATACAACATTTGAGTCCCCTCCTACCAGCCAGGGTAAGTTCAAGTTGTAACCTACAGAATAGATAGCCTCCCAAAGTTGTAGCCTTTCTTGTGCACTACATTTAGCATACACAAGAGTGGACATCAAAATCTGACCATCTGATAAGGTAAGTTGCAATGTTAACTGCTGCTCTGTATTTGAAATAATCCCTGTATGAATATTTTCCTGCACAAACACCTATTTTTCTATTCCGATTATAGTTAGCATATGACATGCTCAATCCCCTCTTGTACTTTTGAATCTGACTTGTTTGTTGAAACGATTACATTAAATCAATCAAAAAAATTGTGATAACTATATAACATTTGAACCCTGTGAAAAGAATGATGTGTTATCTAGTATTCCATATTAAAGTTTTATGATTTATGATGAATTTGATTTTGTCACTCTCTTGGGATTGTCCCTAACTGGCCTTGATGTTGTATCAACCTTCCCTTTGTTTTCCAAATCTTTTGTCAAAGCCTTTGGTGACAAGTCTGCTTCCTTATGCACTTTTGTGAAATTGTTATGATTTTTCTTTTCATCTTTCTCTTCAATTAATTCATCTTCTTTCCTTTTAATATTATCCTTGTCTATTTCTTGAACTATATTGTAAGTGACAATCTTGTGTAGCTTTAACATTGGGGACTCTTGTCTGTGAGGTAGTATTGCCTGAGATTTAGGTGATTTTGTAACTATATCAATAAGCATACTATATTTCTTACTTGATATTGACTTCATTGATTGTGCACTTGTTTTTTTAGCTTCAAAAGTGACCATTTCATGTGGGTTTCTTTCTTCATAATTTCTTGGTATCTCTAACCATGTTGCATTAATTTGTGATGGTGCTTCCCCATATGTTTCAAGTAAAACCAGACTCTTTATCATGAGGACTAAAATCAACTTTTTTATTTATCGCCTTCTCACCTCTTGTGATACGATTAAAATTGGGGCTTGTTGTTGTACTTATGACTCCATCACAATTATTATTTGAGCTATCTATCTTAATTGATGAAGCTCTTGTGTTTGCAAGTGGTCATGTGTGAGTGCCAATACCTTATTTGGAGGTGTACCATTATTGGTAGGGCTTCTAGATAGTGTATCTATCTCATTATTACATTTGTCTTCTGATGTTTGACATAATCAAAGACACAACTTCCAATTCAAGTGTCAACGATCGCGTGCAGTAATATAACCCAACCGAATGGGTTGGGGTCGAGTCCCAAGGGAGTGATTAGTAGTCGAGAATCAAATAGAAAAGTAAAATCAAGTTCTAATTAATCATAGCTATAAACATTAACGAATAAAAACATACTAAATCTAAAGGTGACACAAATTTCAACTATCAATGAGGGGTTTGGTATTCAACTAATGAACAAATAGCAAAACTATAAAGATGCGAGATAGGGAGACGAGATTCTTAGGATGTGATAGGAATATGGGACAAAATATACTATTGAGTAAATGTTATTGATAGTAAATCCCTGAATATTTGTAACTAGGCTAGACTTTAGTGGGGGTAAATTCTCTCTTGATCAACTTACCCCGAATAAACTCGGTTTCTCTCGGACACCCAGTTGCAGCATTTAAGCACAACCTCCACCTTAGCCCATTTACTCTCTCGAGCTGGGATTCACTCTCTCGAGCTGAATCCACAACAACCCAATAACCACTGGCTATCAATTTAACAATCTTAGTTTTAAAACCTCTCTCTAGAGCAAGCCAAAAACACTAAGATGAAATCGTATTTGTAACTACAATCCCATTAAGCTCAAACACAACTACCAAATGAAATCATATTTAAACAGCAAATAGACTAACAATAAGCAATACCCAACAGGAAATTTAACCCATATTCACAAAATCACACCCCTAGAATTGGGGTTTTAGCTAGACATGAAAAAGAGATAGAAATCAATACCAACAAGTGTTTCCATCAAGTGAGTACGATAGAAAATGTCTTTAAATACATTTAGAATGAAGATTCTTAGATACCCACTTCCAATTTCTTGGAGTTGAGAACCTTCAAAACCTTCAAGCTCAAGAACAATGTCTCCCGAAAAACTCTAAGAACTAAAAAATGAAAAATATTCTAAGTCTCAGTAATTCTCTACAACTTGATAAATTTCTTAATTGATCGACACTAAGCTACAGAATTAAATGGATATTTATAGTTATCGAAAATTTGTGCTGCGAAAGACCACTCAGAGCAGTTAGTCGAGATCGCGATACACTCGGTGATCCGCCCTTTGATTTGGTTAATCGCCTTTCAGCTTTTGCCTTCAGCATCTTTGTGTTTTCAATCATTGAGCAATATAGTACAGCTTCGCGGAACTGCTTGGCGACGCGCCGACTGCTCCTTTTCACCGCCAACTTGATCTTTTCGTTCAGGGCTCAGCACACTGGAACATTAGGCAATATTAAGGCTATTCGGTGGCACGCCTAATGCTTTAGGCGATCCTCAGGCGGTCTTTTCTTCCTCAAACTCCAAATACCTGAAACTTAAGGATTTACATCAATTATTGAGACAAAATATGCATTTAAGGACACTAAATCTATCAAAATAAAGCCCTAAATGAGTCCAAATTGTGGACTCATCAACACCCCCAACTTAAACTTTTGCTTCTCCTCAAGTAAAACTCAAGTTCAGTAGTTCAAAAAGGATGTCTTAAACTGTGCTACACAAGACTCAATCATGAATGTACACAATAAGACTCAACTTCCTCATGCTAGGATCAATTGTATACTCAAAGTCTCAAGTTGTGACACACCATTATCACAGATTCTCAAGCTCACTATACTTGCTTCAAATGTAAGTTTAAGCTCAACAAAGGTATTCACATGCCCTCACACAAAAGAGTGATTCCATTTTCACACACACTAGTTTAATCATTTAAACTTCTAGAATCAAATGCAATGCTCACACTCACAAAGAAGAACACAATGCATGCTTTCACCCATAGGTTTGCCTGTATTTTCCAATTGACAATTGCTTCAGCTCACTCAAGATTAAAAAAAAAAAGGTCTTTGCAAGACTTGTAATGGGGCTGAGTGCAAAGGTATGGTCATTTAGGCTTAGTGACTTTCATCCTCATGAAATGTGGTGCTCACAACACTTCCATTCCTCTTCTTTCATCATTTTCTTTAGTGCTCATAAGTCATCCCATTATTCACTTTCCATGGATTGTTCGGAAACTCCATTTCTTTTGTATTTTCATAACTTTATTCCATGACTTCTTCTTTTTCATTCTCTTCTTTTCACTTCTCTCTTTTTTTTTGTATGGACAGATTCCATTTTTCTCAACACCATGGGTTAAAGGGGACTTTTCTAGCACTTCTTGACTTGACTTTTCTTTTCACCACTTCCTTAACTTAGGCTTTTGGCCTAAGTTGGCTATTCAATCAATCACATATCAACAAGATTATAGGTAGTGGATTAAGAGAGATCATTTTCATCAAGTTTCTTCCAAAGAAAGGTAAGGCCCAAGGGGTGTTCAAAAGAGGTTCACACACACTTACAAAGTAGGCCACAAAAGAGGTATATGTTAAATTGGCTCACACTCTTCGAAGTTGCCTTAGATCATGTCAAGAGATAGCCTTGCTTAGTCGACCGGACTAACGGGGCAAAGTCTAGGTGTTATCATGCATGGTTCATAGTAAGCTAATCATACAAGGCATCGACACCAAAGTCAAACAAGACTTCACACTTTTGCTAGTGTACAATGATCATTACAAGAGACTCAATTCGATAATTGGCTAGTCACAACGAGATGCAAAGAGTTCACATATTGTCTATGTAACTTTAATTTGTCTCATCGTAGCCACACATTCATGTTCATTCGATTAAGAGTACTATTTGAGTCATCAATATTGATTAAAATTGAGACTCAAATTTGCTAAAGAACAGCCACATTCAAGTACATACAAGAGTGGGTGAAAAATTTGGAAGGGTCAAAATCATTTAAAATTAAAGCACAAGGAGCCACAAGCTTAAACATCCGCTAAAAGCAGTGCAAAACACAATTGTAAGCATAACGACCCAAATATATAAACAAAACATGGAACATCAATATTCACACAAAAGGTGGGCCTCACCCCACCACAAAAAAAATCATTTGTCCTCAAATGCAAATGAAGTAAAGTATCCAAAAAGTGAAAGAAAGTAAGACACAGGGGGAGGTAAAAAAGGGATCCTGTCTATGCAGTCTCTCCAACTGATTGGGCCTTAGTGCTCGGTGCAGCAGTCTGGACTTGGGCATCAGTGCCTGAAATCACCTCATAAGCAACAACTCCACTAGAGACAGCCTGGAGGTCTCTGCCGGTGATGTCTGCACAATTATCCCTCCAAGACCTGGCAAATCTCTAAATATGTTCTCCTCCTGTACCCCAATCTGTTCCTCATCGGTTTCAGCATCCGACTCCCTAACTGCAAGTTCATCTCGGTGTGTATCGCCGGTAGTATCCAGAGAAATCCCTAAGGCCTCAGGAGCATCCACATCATATGCAGCCTGGATCAATGAAGTGAAGCCGGTAGACTTCAAATAGTCTATGTCCTTCCTCAAATCTGCTACCTTGGCTTTCAAAGCTCTCACAAGACTCAACTCTCGTAGTGAGAGTGTTAATAGAAGTCTGCAGAGGGGTCAGTGCAGCTAGAATCGCAGCCTCAATCATTAATGGGCTATCTCTCTCCAGTTTGGTAGCTCTCACGTCAGCTGACTAAGCAAGATGCCCCATCTTCAGGATCATTGCTTGAGTGATCAGAGCATGGGAGACAGCAACAGCAGTAGGTCTGGGAAGCAGTGCAGCAACAGAAAAATTAGGGACATCAGAAGATACGGCACAAGGAGTACCTGAAGGTCCAGGGCCAGAGTAGGAAAAGATGCCTCTACAGGTGATGAGTCTGTGTCTATAATCGGGGGGGAGTCCACCAGGCTGTCTTCTTACTCTTTTCAGCTTGGTCCTTTAAATATTCTGCCACTGGGCTGTCTTCTTATTTTTTTCAGCTTGGTCCTTTAAATATTCTACCTCGATCCTCCAGATATCGGTAGAGGATATGGGAATCACTTCCACATATTTCTTAGCATCTCTAAGTACCCGAGCCCATCTGCACAGCTCGGTGATCAATACCGGGAAGGAAAGAGAGGTTTGGCGCTGCTTGGCACGCATGAGAATCTCAGAAGCAATGATCATCCCCAGATTTAGTCTTGACCCATCAATGATGCGACCCAAACAAGCTGCTTTGGCATGGTGAAGTATGGACTCATTCTGGGATGGCATAATGGTACTGCTGATGAAGCCAAACCAGAATCGTGCAGCGATGTTCAGATCCTTCTTCTCAATAGGTGCTCCAATATCAAGCTACTTTGAAGCACCGTCTGATATTAATGGGGCCAACCACTTCTTCATATTCTCCAAAGTCTTTGTTCTAATCATGTGTTGATAGTCGTCTTCAATGCCATTTGAGCACTCCAGAACTGCATTGATTGCATTAGCATTACATTTCACTCTTTTACCTATAATGACCACGTAGTCAACTGGTTTGAAAGCAGTTGCCTGCTTCTTCCTCTGTGGTATCAAGGTTCCATAAGAGGCATAGAACTCCCTAACCCAATTTTGAATATACAAGCCACGTGGTTTGGTGAAGATCTGAAACTTGTGAGATTTCAAGCAATCCATTATCTCTCGGTACATGTCAATAACCCCATCTGTGGACAGACGCTTTTCTTCAAGGATCGTCCTCAACCCCTCAGTCTTTAATTTGTTTATTGACTTGGGGGGAGGACCCTCTACTGGGGGTGCTAAGACCACTACTTGTTCTGGAGCTGGAGGAAAATGAGTAGTCTAAGGAGTCTGGATCCTCGATGGATCATTCAACTTTTTAGACCATAGCTCTACCCTTTGCGCTGCTACAAGCTCATCATCATCAGACACCATAGTTTCAGGTTCCCGATGCTCACCCTCACTCTCAGAAGTGGTGAGGTAAGTGTCATAGATGCCATCACTCTTGGAGCTTGCCTCTGGTGATGCATGTGCTTTGTTTTTACCCTTGCCTTTCCCTCCAGTTGTGCGGAGTTTTGTGGCCTTGCCCTTGGATGCAGTTGCACCCTCATTGAGTGTAATCCCCTTTGTTTTTCCTTGGGGTGGCATGCTTCTTCCTGCAACTTTAGATCTAGCCATGTCTGCAAAACATCAGGAAAAAGTTAAAACAAGCTTAATCAAATTCATAGAAACACAGTTGCAGAAAGACACACCGAATCGGTCGATGAGTCGCCAAATCACTTTGGTGAACTAGGTCGGGCTCGCCGACATGATTGGCTTAGAGGTTACTATAAACTGGCTATGGGAAAGGCCTTTCAGTGAATTGCTGACAACATTCGGCGAGAAGGGCTCTGCTCACCGAAAGTTACAGTGCAAAAAGAGCTCAGAGAAGCAGGCAAAGGGCGATCAAGAATACCTTCGGCGAGTCATCGAGTGCTTTCGGCGACCTCAGGCTTCTAGCCGAAAGTTTCAGAACCAATCATCAAATAAAGTATGAAAGTAAAGGCAAAATGGGGATATTAAGCAAACCGCCGAGTAGTTCGGCGAGCTCAACCCAGCTTGCCAAAAGGCCTAACTTGACTATTTTTCAGCCCAACTGCTAGAATTCAACCCCTCAACCCCCAAAAACAAAATTAAAGCATACACTAGTTAAATTAAGCTCAGATTTAAACATGACCCATATCATACTAGCATAACCCCACAAGATTTAACATAATCCAATGCACCAAATTATGGGGTTTCAATATTTAGAGCAATATGGGTAATGTTTTCAAATTAAAAATAGGCATTCAAACATTTTTAATCCTATCAGAGAGGTCCAACACACAACAACACAATAAGATTATTGCGAATGAGTACAATTTCAATAAAAATAGATTAGGGTTCAGAAACGCACCTTTAGTGCTCACTAAATTAGGATTGAATCGCTAGGCAGCAATGCAATCCAAGTTCCAAGCACAAATCGAGAACTAAAACACTCATAGAATGCAAAAATATAGGGAATAATGTGCAGGTGTGAGGTTGGAAGAATGAAAATGCATGAAAGTGAAATAGTTTGAGAATTTAAACCTTTAGCTTCAAAAACAGTCCAGTTTTTGCCCATTCAGTGACATTAGTCGTGATCGCCGATCCATTCGGTGGCACGCCGAGCAATCACTTACTTCGTCGAGTTTTACAGAACCCCCAGTCAATTTGGGAGTCCAAACGGAGGTAAAAATCAGAATTTCGCCAATAATTTTGTGGGCCCGCTGAGTTTTACAGACTCTCCCTCAAAGTTGTCTTTAGTCCAACGGCGGTCTGAGTCGGGGTCGCCAACCTCTTTGGCGATGTGCCAACTTGGACCGTTTTGATCACCAATCTCCTTCTTTCCTAACACTTCCCACACTTCATCCTGCACATACCAACACACCATTATTTTACAAACAAACAAAAAATAATAAGAAGGTTTTAGAATGCCTCCCAAACAGCGCCTTAGTTAACGTCATGGCACGATGCAAGTCCACCTTCAAACCTCATTCTTGGGGTTAGCCATAGTATCACTAGGCAAACGCCCCTGCTGTCTCGGATTGAGAAGACGATATATGACCCATTTAGGTCTCCAACTTCTTAATCAACACTGAATGGGAGGTGACAGTCTAGCTTAGGGTAGACACATCTTCTTTCATTTCTTTTAAAATCTTGTCTGACCCTTCAACTTTGTTGAGGATACGAGAGAGCATATCCTCAGACCTACCACCTTCCTAATCCTTTGGCTTTTGGTGCTCATGGAGAGGCACATACATGTCCTTTTCCCCATCCTTCCAGTTAGGATTTCGGTCCCTCCATTCTTTGTCACGATCCTTCCAACCATCCTCTCTAGCCCAACCTTGGTTACCACCCTGCCTAGGGTAGTTTGAACGATAACCACTACCTTGGTTAGCTAGAAAATTTACCTCCTCATTATACAAGGCCTCAAACTTTATCTCCTCAGGATTTGCACACCCGACCCCCATGGCATTGACACTACGGGCACCAGCCCCCATGATATTTTTATATAAAATATCAAGTTGCGTCATGATCTTGGCCATGTTTTGGTCTCTCTCATGGTCTTTCTCCATCTGCTCCTTAGTTAGCTTGAATGTGAGAGGGGAGACCTGGTCTTCATGGGTGTACCACGCCCTGTTTATGGTAGTCATTCCATCTAAAAGTTGAGCAACTATCACATAAGGTTGTTGCATCAAACCTCCCGAAGAGAGTTGGTCCGCAACACCCTTATTTATCGAATCCAAACTCTGGTAGAAATACTGCAGCAACACGTTATCAGGAAAACCATGGTTTGGGCATTAAAGCACGAACTTTTTGAACTGCAGCCAAGTTTCATGTATAGGCTCCTCTTCTAGACGCTTAAAGCTCTAAATGATATCCCGAAGAGTTATCATCTTCGAAGGAGGGAAAATCGCACTTAAAATGCGGTTACCAACTCTTTCCACGAAGTGATGGATTCACGTGGCAACTTAGCCAGCCACTTGTACGCCTCTCCAATCAATGAGAACGGGAATAACCTCAACCAGACCGACTCTTGGATATGTTCTTGAAAGAGAACGGTCCACACACATCCACGAAGTTTCTATGATGCTCATGAGGGTCCTTGATCTTAGGCATATTTATGCGCCTAATAACAAATTTTTCCTATTTATTTAGCTAAGTTTGAGAGCACTTTCTTAGTCGAAATTGAGATTTTAGAGTCTTTTGATGACGTTTCCTCTAACCAATATGATTAGATGTTTAAGGGTGAAAAACAAAGAAGAGTGAGCCAAAATAGGGCATCTGGATAGAGGTAGGAAAATAGATGATGAAGTTGTGGAGGAGAATAGCCAAGAAGCTGGAAAATACACTAAGAGGGAGTAGCTCCGCATCGCGGAGCTGAAAATTGCATGCAGAAAACAAATTCCACTTAAATGTGGAGTGCGCGACAGGAGTGCGTCGCGGAGAAGATCTTTTTGTGCACAAATTTAGGCGAGGGAACAGGTCCACGTCGCGGACCTGGACACCAGAATTGAGTCACGTGTTTTATTCCAGACTATAAATAGTCTAGTTGTGTTATTTTATAATTATCCAGTTTTTAAAAGACGGGAGAACATCGATTTGGGCCATGTTGCTAACACTTTCTAAGGCTTTTCTTCTACTCCTTCATTTTGGTAAACCCTTTTATGATCCATAAACATTATTTGATGATATTTTGTTCTATGAGTAGCTAAATTCCCTTATTCTAGGGTTGTAGCTATGATTAATGGTATAATAGTATTTGTTTCTAGCATGAGATGGGTTTTCTTGTGATTTATGCTTATATTCTTGTTTAACTATTTTAATAACTGATCTACATTAAAAAAAACTCATTGTCCACTCTTGAATTCGGAAGATGAATAGAAGGATAGACCAAAGAATGTAAGAAGCGTGTTCATTCTAGAGTAAAGTTAGAGTGTTTCATATATAGGATAGTCTTATACCTATATACCGCGCTTGATTAATATGCAATATGATAGCTTAATGCTCCGCCATTGGTTCATGCCTATCCTCGCTCAACGATGTAGTTAGGTTGTCGATGGTGGTAGGTGATTAGAGGTCGGGAGATCATGATCGTAAAATGAACCTTGCAAATCCATAATGAGGTTAACCTGTTGAATGCTAGGATAAATTAATATTATGCCGAAAATCGGGTTATGCTAGAACCCTGGAATACTTCCCCATATTGTGAAATTCTCTTGTTTGAAACTATTTGATTGTAGTAATTAATTTTTGAGATTGTTCAACTTAGTAGATATAAACAAGTTTCTAAAATTGTTTGTCGCATAAGTAAATTTATTTTAGACATAATAAAGTTGTTATTTGTTGATTTGAAGTTCTTTGGGTTCGATAATTCGGCTCGAAAGAGTCGTTGTCACTGTACTACTTGAGTGACCACGTGCACTTGCGTGTGCTTGTGGACGTAATAAGTTTTTGGCCACCCCACACTTAAGCTTTGTTCACCCTCGAACATTTCCACACATTCAAACATCCGACGACTCTACTACACTTCCCTCTAATGGCATTTCAGCTTTGGCCACAACAACTACCGTAGCTTCACAACAACATGGCAAATACTATGCATTTATCAGGACAACTCGAGCAAGACAATCCAGCCTTAAGAATAGACTCTTATAACGCAGCAAACTTATGCACAACTTTTGGATCCACAGAAATATCAGTTATCAGACTTCATTAAACATGTGCCCTCACCACAAATAAACACCCTGATTTACTCACACATAAAATTTTCATACAATAAAGGGTGCGGGAAGCAAATTTTGCTCACACTCTTGAAAGAATTCACATGCCACAACCAACGAACCATAGGCTTGCCCTTAGTGTACTACATCACTACTTTTGAGAATACGGAAGTTCAAGATCAATTAGGTCTTTTAAGGGTTGTAATGTAGGCTAGGGGACGGGTAGGAACTATTTTTTTTTGGATATAAATAGCGACTGCATTCCCAAGCGCTCTAATACAAGACAAACTTCATTTTTGGACCTTCTTTTAATAACCTCCTTCTTATGCTCCTTTTCTTGGAACCATTTGGCTCTTTGTTGTAAGATATTTAACATTCACTTCTTCCCACTATTTTTATTCTAAATTCATTCATCAATTTTTTTTATACGTGCCAGACTTATGCTGGGGCTTCCCCTCACTTTCGTTTCCTTCACTATTGTTCACACAAAGCGCTTAGGATCTTTTGGATCAAATTGATAGGCCAGAGAAGGAATGAACATTAGCTTCAAATTAGGCAACCAAGCCAAACCACTGAAAAGCCCCTTTAGTTGCAAGAGTTGCAACATGGTACTCGTGATGTGAAATGCTGCATTTCCTTTGGCCGGAGGCAAGCAAATGACACCAATACCTCCCATGAGATGGGGGTCGTTAGCATGAGGCTCGTTGAGATCGTTGAGGTTTCTAATGTCATCTTGATGGCCTACTTGGCTGCCATTGCTGCCATTTATGCTCATACTTCCTGTTTTCAACCCAAACAAGCAAAAACAAAACTAATTATTAAGTAAGTATCACTATAATTTACAAGAACAAAATACTACTTAACTAAAGATTCTCAATTAACACCACTCCCTGGCAGCGGCACCATTTTGATGTTTGACGTAATCAAAGACACAACTTCCAATTCAAGTGTCAACGATCACATGCAATAATATAACCCAACCGAATGGGTTGGGGTCGAGTCCCAAGGGAGTGATTAGTAGTCTAGAATCAAATAGAAAAGTAAAATCAAGTTCTAATTAATCATAGCTATAAACATTAACGAATAAAAACATACTAAATCTAAAGGTGACACGAATGTCAACTATCAATGGGGGTTTTGGTATTCAACTAATGAACAAAAATAGCAAAAATATAAAGATACGAGATAGAGAGACGGGATTCTTTGGATATGATAGGAATATGGGATAAAATATACTATTGGGTAAATGTTATTGATAGTAAATCACTGAATATTTGTAACTAGGCTAGACTTTAGTAGGGGTAAATTCTCTCTCGAGCAACTTACCCCGAATCAACTCGATTTCTCTCGAACACCGAGTTGCAGCATTTAAGCACAGCCTCCGCCTTAGCCCATTCACTCTCTCGAGCTGAATGTGTGGGAGAAGGTCTAGGATTCACTCTCTTGAGCTGAACCCACATCGACCCAATAACCACCGGCTATCAATTTAGTAGTCTTAGTTTTAAAACTTCTCCCTCGAGCAAGCCAAAAACACTAAGATGAAATCGTATTTGCAACTACAATCCCATTAAGTTCAAACACAACTACCAAACGAAATCATATTTAAACAGCAAATAGACTAACAATAAGCAATACCCAACAGGAAATTTAACCCATATTCACAAATCACACCCCAAGAATTGGGGTTTTAGTTAGACATGAAAAAGATATAGAAATCAGTACCAACAAGTGTTTCCATCAAGTAGGTACGATAGAAAATGTCTTTAAACACGTCTAGGATGAAGATTCTTGGATACCCACTTCCAATTTCTTGAAGTTGAGAACCTTCAAAACCTTCAAGCTCAAGAACAATGTCTCCCAAAAAACTCTAAGAACTAAAAACTGAAAAATATTCTAAGTCTCAGTAATTCTCTACAACTTGATAAATTTCTTAATTGATTAATACTAAGCTACAGAATTAAATGGATATTTATAGTTTTCAAAAATTTGTGCTGCGAAGGACCACTTGGTGCAGTTAGTCAGGATCGGGATACACTCGGTGATCCGCCCTTTGATTTGGTTCATCGTCTTTCAGCTTTTGCCTTCAGCATCTTCATGTTTTCAATCATTGAGCGATATAGTACAGCTTCGCGGAACTGCTTGGCGACGCGCCAACTGCACCTTTTCACCGCCGACTTGATCTTTTCCTTCAAGGCTCAGCACACTGGAACATTAGGTGAGATTAAGGCCATTCGGCGACTCGCCTAATGCTTTAGGCGATCTTCAGGCCATCTTTTCTTCCTTCTTTCAGTCGCTTTGTTCCTTTTTGCCAAGTAATGCCCATACTTTGCCTCAAACTCCAAATACCTGAAACTTAAGGATTTACATCAGTTATTGAGACAAAATATCATCTGAGGACACTAAATCTATCAAAATAAATCCCTAAATGAGTCCAAATCGTGGACTCATCATCTTCTCCTATATATGTGTATGTACTCTTGTTGAATTATTTTCCTTGCTCTAGAGCGATATTATCACCAATAGACCTCTCTTTCATATGTCTTAATTGACCCACTAGTGTCTAGTTGCTTCAATATTGTGCTCTTTATTATTCTCTGTTATATCTTCATTCTCTGTTACTTTTTGTGGGTCATCATCAATCAAGACGACAAAAGGATTAGCAGTAGTAGCTCTTTTTTGTGTGGGTGTTTTAGCTATATCACTCATAACATTATTGTTTTGCCTTGTGAATACCCTATGAGTTGGATTCCACTATTTCCTGTTATACCCATTTCTCCTCATTTGATTTTTCATTGGAACAATTGTTCCCTCTTCCTCTATTTTTTGCTTGCCCATTGTCTCAGTATCCTCCAACTTCTGTCCCAATTCAAGATGAAGCACTCTACATTCTTCTTCGTTATGACTCATGACCTTGAAGCTTGCACTCTTTACAATATTTAGGGAACGTGTCATATTGTATCTTAACATGTTCTACTCTTTGATGTTTTAGTAATATCATTGATAATTTCCATCTCCACAAATTTCAGGAAATCAAAGAATAGATACACTTGAAGACCTCAGCATAACTAGGTCTTGTCTTGTTAATAGTTGCCATGTCTTCCCTACTGTTGTAGCCAAAGAAAATATGGATTCATTAACAAAATATGTAGGTTTCAAATATGAAAAAAATCCATGCTATAACTTGAGTCGTCTCTTCTTCAATATTAAATTTGACATCATATATTAAGAGAAAATGGCCAAATAGCCCCCAATCTATGGTCGGATTCTTAACTACACATTTTAACTTCATGGGTTAAAAGTGGAATATATACCCCCTTGAAACGCCATAACCAGTCAAATGTCAAGTGCATGAAACACACGTACTTACACGTGTATTTCACCAATTGTTCTTTTTTTAAAAAAAATAATTTCTCCTTCGTCTTCTTCATTTCTTCAACCATTTTTTTAACCCTAAATTTTTGTGTAAGCTTGATTTGGAGAAAATGTTGATGGATACAGGGGAGGTCTTTCCCCACCTCCGTGTCCACCTCTGCCTCTCTCTTTATCATCTCCTCCACCTTCATCATTATCTTTTTCACCCACTAAAAGAACTATCCACCATTTTCTCTTAAGAATAAAGCTTCAGGTTGGAAAGACATCAAAATCATCGTACATTCAATTTCAATTCCACCACCAAAGAACAAAAAATTTAATTGAGATTTCGCTGGTCGTTTGTTGTTAGAAAGCAAAACGAGGTGTGGTGTTTGTTGGTTCGCCAGATCGGTGTCTTGCTGCTTGTCAACAGCGATGAGGAAGAAAGACAGCTAAAGGGGTTTTGATTTGGTGAAGTTGTTTCTCCAATGGTGTAGGTGGTTGGTTATTTCACTATTGTTTGTTGGTCGAAGCTCTGGCGTGAAGATCCGATTGGAGCAGTGACAATGATAAAAATGGGGTGAGAGAAAGAAGAAAGATAATAAATAAATAAAAATACATATATTCATAAAAACTAATTAAAAATAAAATTTATCAAATTTATTTTTGTTGCTCACTCTCTCAAAGAGAGTGAAATACATCCACTTTGCCAGATCAACAATTAGAGAGGTAATAATTAAAGTTTTTAAACTGTTTAAGAGTGATAGGACCCCATAAAGTTAAAGTGTGTAGTTGAGAATCCGACAATATGTTGAGGGCTATTTAACCTCATGAGATATGAATATCTGTCCTTAGCCAAATTATAGTAGTTGTTCTTAGAAATTATGTTAATAAAATCATTTTTGCCTATTGAATCTCATAGGAATATGAAATTATAATATGATTAAGGGAAGTGCTAGATGGCCAGAATTATGTGGCCATAATTTGGCAAGAATTGTAAAAAGACTAATTTAACCTTTTTCCCTTTTAAAGTAAAGTCAAGTCTTTATTACTACTATTTTCTAAACTTCTAAAAATACATGTCAACAACAATTATTATGTTTAGTGAGTTAGAATTATTATTAATTCTGTGAAGGTAATTATTTAATGGACTTTATAACGTGGGACCATTACAATCTAACTTCACCTTCTTTTAATTCTTCCTAATTCACTCTTTCTTTGTTCCTTTTTCTTTATCTTTTTTGTCTGCCTTTCTCTTTTCTTTTCCATTACATATAAAATTAAATTATACAAATTCTAATTCCATAAGATATTTTTGGATACAGTTTATCAATGATTTTTTAATTTTGAACTTGTAAAATAACATTTATTTATTTCTATTATATACAAATCATCCAATTCTAAAATCAAGCACAAAAAAATATTCGTTAATATCTAACTTCATAACACAAAATTTGTTGGGGATAATATTACATTTGTTTTCTTTATTTAAATTTCATTATAGTATATTTAATACACTATCATCAATAGTAAAAAATAATATGATTTGCTTTTTTTTCTTCACTAATATATTCATTTGAATATTATATTTCAAAAAAAAAAAATACTCATTTGAATATTATATTTCATAATCATCTTTTAAAAAATAAATAAAATATTTTTTTATGATAAAGACTATTCTTTTCAGATAATAACAAATCTTTATTTAATAAAGTTTGAACTTTTATATGATAAATATAGAAAGATAAGTTTCATGTGATAAATTTAATAGTTAGATGAATTTTATGTATTAAAAAATAAGAAAGTAATTTTTCGTGTTATAAATTCTTTTGATATTTTATAGTGAAAATATGACATAACACTATAAATAAGTTAATTACATACAAGGTAATTTTAGAAACTTTCTTTAATGTGATATTTCTCACAAAGTTCAGTAATATATTTGATACTTCTCACATGTGATTTTTTTTAAAACCTTTTTATTTCAATGATTAATTTCAGTCTTAAACATCATATGTGTGGATTTATTTGCTTATCATTATCTGAATATTTTGTTCAGTTAATAAAAAATATTCTTGTGTATATTTTTTGTGTATGTGTTTAGTTCATTCGATTTATTTTTAAAAATAAATATTGTTCAGTTAATAAAAAAAATTGTACACTTTAGTTTAAAAGGTATTTTTGAATTGTACCTTAAAAAAATGTTCATGAGGTACCAATGCATACCTTTGAAAAATTATTTTTTCACTTAAAATAAATCTCTTTATTGAAGAAGACAATTAAATTTCTCATTAATAATAACTACAAATGACTGTCTTATCTACTTAAGATTATACTTAATTATTTTGAACTACAAATTTAGTAAAATATAGTAATTACGCGTAGATTAAAAAAAAAAATTGTGGAATTTTTCTTTAAATATAATCAACTAAATAGATTAGTCTATATATATAATGGATGTTTTTCAAGAGAAAAAATAATGTCATTTTGGAAATTAGATATTTCTAAAAAATAATTGATGATAAGAAATTTATGACTATGTCATGAATAACACATTAGATTTTTATATCATAATCATTCCAAACAAGAATTAAGATATATAGAAATTGCTGAAATTATTTTACTAATTTTAACCATGAATACAAAATATAGTTACTCCAATAATATATTTAGTACTATGTAAATAAAGTATAACATAATTAGGATATACATTTTTAAAAAATTATTTTCATTTAATATAGAATTTTCATTTAACTTAAATATATTCAATGTTTAAGTTAAAGGGAAAAAATGTCCAAAAATAAACTAGTTTATAGTGTGAACATGTCCTTTTACAATTTTGGCCAAATTCTTTACGCCCAAAAGGATTTTCCCATTAGGATATACATTTTTAAAAATTATTGTCATTTAATATAGAGTTTTCTATCGAAGGAGACAATTAAAATTCATGTTAATAATATACATAAAAATATGTTTTTAAATATAATTTGAAAATATTTCAATAACGATAATCAAAACTCAAAATACTTTATAATTGATAAAAATCAACACATTATAGAACTACGTACTTTAATTTTTTAAAACATAATAATTAAATATGTAGTTTAATTTTTTTTAATATTTAGTTTAATTTTTAAATATGTAGTTTTAAATACGTAATTTAATTTTTAAAAACATAATATTTAAATATGTAGTTTAATTTTTTAAAGCATAATAATTAACAAATATCAAAACAACAACATTAACGTATAACTATCTTGGGTTGTTGTGAAATATGATTGACACTTATGAACCATATGATTTTTAGTATTTATTTATTGTATCAATATCTACCGATTCTAAAGTATTTTGAATTTTGACTGTTATTATTGAACTATTTTACATCATATTTAAAAAATTATTTAAAATTGAATTTAAAAAATTATTTATATAGGTAATTTAAATTTATTCATATAATAAATACAATAAAATTACTTAATTTTAAAAATTCTTAATCAGTTTCAAAAAAATATTAATTTGAGAGCAAAAAAAATTATTGTGACTACAACTATGTATACTTAATATTTTAACATATCATTTAATAGCAAACATTTTTTTTATATAAAACAACAAATAATACTAATAAAGAAAAATATATGTGTGATGAAACTTTGATCTAGTTCATGTTTAACAAATTTGTGTTGTCATTATCATCAGAGAACTATGAAGATGTTTGTCTTTCAATTTTTTTTATAAAGTTTATTTTGAAATCATAAAGAACTTTCTATACCTTTCCTAGTTATTATATTTTCAATGAAGCACCATCAACATTTGTGTTATAATATGATTCATTAATTTTAATTAGTATTTTATTTGTGTATGATGTGATTCATATACGTTTGAGGATATGAAAGTAATCACATAATGGAGGAAACATGATGGTAATTTCAGTTTTCTTCATATTTCGCTCACATACATTCTAAGTATAATCGGATAAAATATATTTTTATCATTTAACTTTTTTCTAGAAAATTCATGCATAACAACAACTCCTTTAAATAAATAAGAGTAGTTGGTTTGTCAACTTGGTGAATTTCATATTTTTAATTGGAGTATTATAGATATAAATTTTTAATATTTAAATTTAGATATAATTTATCTTTTCACGATTAGAAATTATAAAGTAAAATAGATTGCCTACACTTTACTCCTCTTTTGTACTTTTTAAATTTTTTTTATCATTAAGAAATAAGAAATGAAAAATATATAAACAAAAAAGAATAAGTAGAAAGGAGGAAATTTAGAAATTGAAAAAGATATATATATATATATATATTTTTATTTTTTTACCACTACTCTCATATTTTTAATTTTCTTTTTAGATCTTGAAAATTTCAACTAAGAAGAGAGGGTGAGACTTAAGTTTTCTTTGGTGAATTTTGTGGTTTCTTTCTCATGTTTAATGATGAAATCATCAATAATTAATCTCATTAATCATTTTCAATGTATTGGAAACATAATTAAAGAATATATTTAATATTTAAGTTAAAGGACAAAATGTCCAAAAATAAACTAGCTTATAGTATGAACATATCTTTTTACCATTTTAGTCAAATTATATTGCCAAATATTTTTCCTATGATTAATTTAGTCTGCCTCGAAACTATGCTACAGATACTCGAGATTTCACTTTGCCGGCGGCCTTGGTCAAACAAAAAAGTTAAAAAAGATATAAAATAAGGAAATTGAAGGGTGGTTTGGTATGTTCAACGGAAGTAGAATAATATTTTATGCTCCCCCAGTCCCCAAGACATGGTCATCTTCGTAAGAGAAATGCAGAAAATGGGACCCACTATCTCTGCAGTTCCCTTCTTTTTAATCACAGGCGCCATGACTTCTCACCATTTTCCTTTTCTTCCCCTAATCGGACCGTGCTATGGCGGAGACTCACCGGCGGCGGAGAAAGTCGCCGACGTCCACATTCCAACTCGCCATCATTGTCTTCCTGGTGAGCTTAGTGAATTTGCAGTTCAGCTCAGTCAAGTTTGTTTGGAGTCAATCCATAGTCAACGGTGCCGGCACCGCTTCACAACTCGATAATCCGGCTGTGCTTGATTTAGTTACTCGAACTGTATATAACCGTATATACAATCTGACACTAGGCCTTTTCGACAACCAATTTTCGGATAAATTCAAATTCTGCATTCTAAATCGGTAAATATTTGCTTATTATTATTTTTTTGTGTGGGGAAGGGGAAGTTGAATCACGAAGAGAGAACAGGGAAAGTGAAATATATATTTATAGTAAGAAAGGCAAATTGTTGGTCCAATTTATTCATTATATATATTATGTTCTCGGATATGTAGCTTATTCTTAATGATGATATGATGTGTTGCAGAGATGAAGAATGGAACCATGCCTTCAATTACTCATCTAATCTCGCTTTTCTCAGTGCTTGTGTTACCAGAACAAAAGGTATTTGACATTTTCAAATTCTATTTTCACAAAATGAAGCAACTGCTAGAGAGAGTCCTTTCAGACCTCCGTCAAAATGACTTTATCTACTACGTGTTCCTTTTTTTCTTCCGTGAGTTTGCAATTGTGATTTTAAGGTAGCAGCATGAGACTACTGTCATAAATTATCAACAACAGGAAAAAATAAAGGAGACAATTAACATCAAATTATTCTATTCATGTACATCACTTAGTGGTGTTGTTGATATGCTTTTGAAATAAAGTCAGCTTTTATAGTAATTTCTTTTGATGATAAGTTTGCGGTGGTCGCATTTACTTTCACCTTGTTAGATCGTCACTCTTGTTCGTATTTGATGCTATATAAGATTGGATTAGCTAATCAAGTAATAAAGCTGTGATTACCATGTTAGGATTTACTCCTTCGATGGGCGAAACAAGTTTAGTTAACTATGGAACAATTAGATAAATTAGGTGGCATATTCAAGGGAAATTTATTTGTTATTGCAGAATGCAGAGCGAACTTTCAGGCCGTAGACCGCGGACTGTCACTTCCCTCGCATCTAAACCGTTCAAGATATACAATCTTGTATATGATTACAGTAGGCTTTTAAGATACAATATATCAATCTCTTCTTGTTTGTCCTATTTTATTTTGAGTGAACTATCCAGTTTGGTAGCCCAGAGTAAAAACCAACCAATATTATCCGAACTCATAAATTGCTATTAATAGCGAAATCCTTTCCTTTTTTTAATTACAAAGTTTGGCTAAAGCTTCCTTTTCTCTGTTTCTTGCTTCTGCCTTATTCTCACGTTTTTAGCCTTAATCGAAGCACTTATTTCTCTTGTATGCTCCTGTATTTTTGTCCACAACTAGGATCCACTCTCAATGCCTTTGAATATTACTAGCAAGCTGTCCTCTTTACATGCACTGTTGTATTTTCTATTGGCTGTGCTCTCGAGCATCTAACTAACATCAATCTTCACTATTTGAAGAACCATAAAAATGAAAAGAATATCACACCTCTAGTCACACTCACACCTGTAATTATTAGGGCCAATTCAAATGCATTTGGGTTATTAAACATTGGTATTTCAAAATTCATACAAAAATTTCATTAAAAAACCTTAAATTATAATGAGCGAAAACTCCAATGAAAGCCATTGAAGCTCACTTAAGATTGAGTTTGGAAGTTTGGGTTTCCAAAATCAAATTTTGTTTAAGTGGATGTTGGAATAGATTGGTACATCTTAAGGAGTTTGAATCTCAATTTTGGGGTGATTTGATGGAGATTTAAGGTGGTTTGAGTTAAAATTTTATTCAAACTCAAAGTAAGCGATGAACATGGAAGAAGATGAGATATGTATCCATGTATATATGTATGTGAGATACACGTGTCAACAGTATACCCAATGTAATTTCACAAGTGAGGTCTGGGGAGGATAGAGTGTTAGACCTTAACTTCACCTTGGGAGGTAGAGAGACTGTTTTCAAAAAAGGAACAATAACTACACCAAAATAATACAACAGTCGAAGTTTACAAAACTAAAGGAGTAATATTATGGTTACTAGTATGGAAGGATAACTGAAACAATATTTTATTACCTACTAACCTTCTACGTTAATCCTTGTCCTTCACAACCTCCTAGCTAAGGTCATGTCCTCGGTAAATTGAAATTGAATTGTGCCATGTTTGGTCTAATCACCTTTTCCAATACTTGTTCGATCTATCTCTACCTTTCCTGAAACCATCCATAGCCAATATCCCACACCTTCGCATTGGGACATCCATGCATTTCCTTTTCACATGTCCGAACCATCTCGGCATCGCTCCTGCATCTTGTCCTCCACCGGGGCCACTCTTACCTTGTCCATGATATCTTCATTTCTAAATCCCATTTCTCCTAGTACGACTACACATCCATTGCACTATCCTAATTTCTGTAACTTTCATTTTCTAAACGTGAGAATTCTTGATTGGACAACACTCTGCCCCATACGACATAGTTTGTCTAACCACCTGTTTGTAGAACTTATCTTTAAGTTTTGGTGGCACCTTCTTATCAGACAAGACTCTAATACGAGCTTTCGTTCATCCACCCCACACCAATATGATATGAGACTGTCATGACCTAAAACTCAGGTCATGATGGCACCTACTAAATTCCACCAGTAGGTAAGCCAACCCTTAGCCCGGTACCAACGTTAACAAGCCTCGAGAGCCGAAGAAAAGAAAGAAGCATAGTAAAATAGATTTGAGAAAGCTACGACCAAAGGCCAAGTACAGATCATACATATACAAGAAATATACAGTCTATCTCAAAATACAAAAGACTAGTTAGAAATACATATAAGAAGACGAGTCAACCACAAACCCTAATAAGCTCACCCTCAGTCTTCGGAATACCAACTACAACAGAATCAATAGAGTCGATTGGAGCTCGAATCTGTAAGGGAAAAAGATGTTGAGTGCAACATGAGTACCAAAACAATGGGTACTCAGTAGGCACCAAAGACCAACCAAACTCGCGATTACAATAACATAATAATAATGAGTAAATAATAGGGTAATAAGGCAACAATAAAGGCATAGCAAGGCATGAATCATAATAAAGCTACTAAGGTAAACGACGAATGCAATAAAGCTATCTAAAGCCTAACTAGACCCTATAAGCCTAGAAAGCACAAACAAAGCATCATAGGAATAATTAGACAATCAATAACCCGACCGAAACCCCATATTCGGCAGTTACTCACAAAAGCTACACTACAAGGCACAACTTAGTAATAAACACCAACACTTTCCAGGAATCTGACATCGGGATAACATCTCCCAAAATCTTACATCAAAATAGCTAGTCCTTCCTAGAATCTTACATTGGAAAGCCTTGTTAGAACCTAGCACACCCTGGAATTTTACATCAGAAAGCCTTGTCGGAACCTATCACACCTTGGAATCCTACATCGGAATGTCTAGTCCTTCCCCAAATCTTACATTAGAAAGCCTCATCAAAACTTAACACACCCCAAAATCTTACATCAAAATAACTAGACCTGGTTGGAATCTTACATCAGAAATCCTTAGAAACTCTTACATCGAAATGACTAAGAAAACTAGCTGCTACTGGAATCTCACATCGGATCATCTATATAGAACCCCGTATATTTTGGAATCTTACGTCGAAATAACAACAACACTAACTAGCCCCACTTGGAATCTCACCTCGGATCAACTATATCACAAAAAGGAATAGGGACCTGAACAAGTATAGGTAGTCATCTCGCTAGAGCCAGCCGATCACATGTACTAATAGGGCTACCTGAAGGTTACAACCTAGCTTGAAGGGTTGTATCTAACTCTTTTCATTCTCGAATCAAGTCCCACGGGCCACAAAAGCCAACCTCTAAGGCAAATACTAGCCAAACCAATGCTAAGGCTCAATAACATCAATACTAAGGCCATCATTGCCTATTCACAATTTGTGGGGATAAAAGAGACGTCAAACTAATCATGATCAACACAATCATTACCCGAAGTAACCAAAATAAGGCCAAATCAATTCAATAACGATAAGAACAAGGAATCATGCTAAATATCAACCCGACACTTAGCAAATTATCATGTTAGAACAATCAACAAGCAAGGTCTAAGGATAGTAAGCCATAACCTGCCTCAGAAGTGAATACACACGCTTCAAACTTTTGAACTGATGCTTTTCCCTTCCGAGCAGCCTCCAAACAATGCCACACTATCAAAATAGTGATTCTGGTGTCAATACGATCATTTTGACCCTCATAATGCAACAATCAATCTCAGGTCTAAAATTAGGCCAAAATTATTATGGGACCCACTCAAGGAATCACAAAATTGACTCCGCCAAAAAGGTCCCAACTAGTTCAAGGAACTTGTACCCTAAAAAGGGGCACAATCTAAGCTTTATCAAAGCCAAAACAGCCCAACTATCAAACTTGGCCAAGAAACCCATTTCTAGCTAAAATCAACAAATTAAATGAAAACTTATGGATTTAGGAGCAAGAATATCCACCCTTATGACACCCCTAAGCAACTCCTAGCTCAATGCTTTTTTTTTTTTTTTTTGAGAAAAGGGTTACTGTGTATTCACAAAAGATGATGATCATAGGTCACTTACAATCTCATCAGAGCATAACAAAACCTACTCCTAGGGAGATTACAAATTGCCTATGAAATCAACAAAAAGTTCTATATCCCCCTCATATCCTGTTTACACCAAAAATATAAAAGACTAAGGCTATTCATCCTTATCTTCTCAATATTGTTACTCTTGCCCTCAAAACATCTAGCAGTCCTTTCTTTCCATAGAGTCCACCAAATGCAAGCTGGTATTAACTGTCTTCAGTAGAGTGTCTTCTTCCTATCTCCTTCCAGCTCTCTAGCATACCTTTGGTGGTCTGTGGAATTACCCAACATACACCAAGGATGCAAAAAAACATGTTCCATAGATTGGTAGCTACCTTGCAGTGGAGGAACAGGTGTCTATTGACTTTAGCATCTTAATCACACATAAAACATCTTGAACAAATTTGTCTTCCTTTTTTCTGAAGCACTTCATGTGTTAGACATGCCCTTCTACACACCAACCAAGCAAAACATGATACCTTTAGAGGTATTTTTATCTTCCAAATTAATTTCCAAGGCCAGATTCTGATTCTACTTTGACCAGCATTGCTACTCGCAAGACTTCACTGTGAACACTCCTTTCCTCTG
This sequence comes from Solanum pinnatisectum, assembly GCA_035578085.1. Taxonomy (NCBI): domain Eukaryota; kingdom Viridiplantae; phylum Streptophyta; class Magnoliopsida; order Solanales; family Solanaceae; genus Solanum; species Solanum pinnatisectum. The sequence continues at coordinate 438,068 of JAWPEI010000051.1, forward strand.
TAATTTCCATATAGGCTTGTCAGGTTTATTGGAGGTGCCTGGGAAGGTATTTAGGATCTGAAATAGAGCAGTGATTCTCCCTATTTCCCAATCATTGAGGGCTCTTCTAAACAAGAAATTCCATCCCCGAGGTCTCCACATCTGAGAAACTGTGTCCTTGTTTTGCTGGGTGAGTATGACCAAATCTGATATACGTTACCAGCCTAAAAAAAAAATGACCAAATCTGGAAATAGAGTTGCAAGGCACTCTTCTCCAATCCATAAGTCATTCCAGAATTCAATTTTCCTGCCATTTCCCACCTTAAGTGAGATGTTATCCTTGAACTGTGGCCATAGTCTTCTAATGGTCTTCCAAACACTACACCCAAAAGTTCCCAGAACCTCCTCAGTAGACCAATGACTCTGTAGTCCATACTTGGCAATGATGACTCTCTTCCATAGTGCTATCTCTTCAGTGCAGGACCTCCATAACCATTTCTGTAGAAGGCAGGAGTTCTGGAGGCCTAGCTTTTTTATATCCAGTCCCCCATGCTTCCTGCTAAGAGTTACAATGCCCCACTTGACTAGCTTGTAACCTCTATTTTCTGTGTTACCATTCCAAAGAAAAGATCTTCTGAGTTTGTTGATCTTTTTCTCAATGCCTTTTGGAATAGGAAAAAGGCTCATCATGTAGGAAGGATGAGCATCTAGGACTGACTTGACCAGGGTCGATCTCCCTCCCAAAGAGAGGTAATGACTCTTCCACCTTGCAAGTTTCCTGTCACATCTCTCAAAAGATCATTCCACACTCCTATGTCCTTGTTTTGTGCACCCAAAGGCATGCCCAAATACTTTGTTGGCAAAGTAGCTGTCTGGCAGCCAAGGTTGCTCGCTAGCTGTTACATGCTTCTTACATGGTTTACTGGGTAGAGGAAACTCTTTTGCCAATTTACATGGAGCCCAGAAAGACCTTCAAAAATAGTGAGGATAGCTCTGATGTGTCTGATTTGTGTCACCTCAGGCTCACAGAAAATCAGAGAATCATCTGCATAAAGTAAATGAGTAACCCCCACTTCATTATCCATTCTTCCCTGCATTTGAGCTTTAAAACCAATTAACCATCCATTGACATTTGCTGAGAAAATGATGAAAATGGTCCTTGATGTATTGGAGTTGCTTTATTTTGGTCCTTAATATATTCTAGGTGATTGAAATAGTCCTTCATGTATGACAAAATGTGTTCAATTTAGTCCTTTATCCTAAACTTAACAATTGACCCTCAAAAAATATTAAATATAACAGTGGGACCCACATAACTTACAAAATCCACCATTTTTACCATCCTTATTAGCTCAAAGAAAGAGTTTCATGAATTCTATGATTCACATACTATTAACCCTAAGCTAACAAAAACTCGATCGCTTGATTCAATTCAATCCAAATCAATAAAAAAATCCCAAATTCAATCCAAACCCACAAGCAGAAAGCAGAAAAATAACCCAACAGACTAAAAAATGAATCAAATTTGGGTCAGTTCAAGATTTTCCAACCTTCCAATATCAAAAATAGATGATTTGTACATAATTCACCATAACCCAGGATAATTAGCAGTTGATTCAAGAGAATTATGCAAATCTAATTGAACTTAGCTCCTTAGATAAAAATTAAATCAATTTTGATGTGCAATTAAGATGAAGCACCGAGAATTGAACACAATGAGAATCAATTAAGGCTAAATACCCGATCTTGTCATTTTACAGAAGAAGTTGAAATTAGGTTTTTTAGAGAGAGAAAAAAAGAGAGATGTGGAGAAAGAAAGATGGTGTGTTGAAAAACCAGTTGAAATGAAATGACACAAAATTTTGAAGATCAAATTATTATTAATTTAATTTAATTTAATTTTGTACCAAAAGCGAGACCCTAAAACATTAAAGTAGGAAGTAGCTATGTGGACATGTGTAATCTGGATGAACCAATATAATTTTGTAATTGTGTGGTTAAATGTTAGAGAAAAATGTGTTTTAGAATTCATGAAATTCTTTCTTTGAGCTAATAAAGATGGTAAAAATGGTGGATTTTGTAAGTTATGTGGGCCCCACAGTTATATTTAACCGTTTTTGAAGGTAAATTGTTAATTTTAGGGTAAAAGACTAAAATGAACACATTTTGTCATACATGAAGGACTATTTCAATCACCTAGAATATATTAAGGACCAAAATAAAGCAACACCAATACATCAAGGACCATTTTGATCATTTTCTCACATTTTCTCTCCTAATCATGTGGTTGAGGCCTTCCATGGCTAGAATGAAAAGGAAAGGTGAGAGAGGGTCCCCCTGCCTCAACCCCCTTTGAGATTGAAAAAAACCTTTAGAGTTACCATTTATGATTAATGAGAACTTAACAATGGATATGCAGAATTATATCCAGTTAAGACACTTCCTTCCAAAACCCATGTCCTTCCAAAATTTTAACAGAAAAGACCAATTCACATGATCATAAGCCTTTCCTATATCCAGTTTACACAAGATACCAACCTTTTTTTTGTTTGACTCTGGAGTCCACCAATTCATTAGCAATAAGTGAGGCATCCATAATTTGCCTTCCTTTTAGGAAAGCCATTTGATGTACATCAACCAATCTCCCCATTACTCTCTTCAACCTCTCTGTGATTAGTTTGGAGATAATCTTATAAACTCCCCCTATCAAGCTAATAGGTCTGTAGTCTTTTAATTCCTCTGCCGCAGCATTTTTAGGAATCAATGTTATGAAAGTGGCATTAAAAGCTTTTTCAAAGACTTCCTTTTGATGAAAATTGTGAATGGTCAACATCAGATCCTCCTTCAAAGTTCCCCAACATGACTTGAAGAAACTCATTGTGAAGCCATCAGGAGCTTTATATCCATCACACTGTTTTAAGCATCCCAAGACCTCTTCCTCAGTAAAAGGTCTTTGCATCCAAGTCTGTTCCTCCTGAGTTATAGTTGGACAGTCCAGGAAATCAAATCTAGGTCTCCAATTTTCAGATTCAGTGTATAGCTTCCTATAGAAATCAATCATAACGTTCTGATTTCTGTAGGGTCTTCTACAATCTCTCCTTTGTCTATTAGCCTGTCAATGGTGTTATTCCTCCTGTGTGATGTTGCCATTCTTTGGAAGAACCTTGTATTATTGTCCCCTTGTTTCGGCCATAATACTCTGGATTTCTGTCTCCACCTTGATTCTTCATTTTTTGCCAGCTCTTCCAACTCCACTACTATGGTGGCTCTTATCATCATTTCATCTTCAGTCAAATCTCTTGTTCCCTGTAACTCATCAATCTCAGCCAGTTCTTCCAGCAGGCTATTCTTCTTATTTGCTATCATCCCATAGTTTGCTTTGCTCCACTCTTTGAGTTTTTCCTTGAGCATTTTTAGCTTAATATTGAGTCTGTAGTCCGAGCATCCTTCCACCAAGAATTCATTCCATCATACTTGGATTAGTTCAGTGAAACCTTCCACCTTGAGCCACAAGTTCTCGAACTTGAAATTTGACCTTTTCTTCTCCCAATTTCCACACTCACATGATAGGGCAGTGATCAGAGAGGACTCTAGGTAGTAGCTTTTGCTTGATGTTTTTGAATTTTTCTTCCCATTCCATAGAGAAAAGGAATCTGTCTAGCCTCGCTGCACTTGGGTGATTGAGGCCTCTGAACCACATAAAATCTCCACCATGAAGCTGGGGGTCATGCAGTTCCATCTCATGTATCCATGTTGAGAAGTCAGACATAACAAAGGAAATTCTGTTGCATCCTTTTCTTTCTTCCATAGTTCTCTTGGTGTTAAAATCTCCACATGTGACCCAAGGCCCATCACAAATGGTTCTAACAGCAGCTAGTTCCTCCCAGCAGATTAACTTCTCATTCCTAGTATGGGGTGCATACACTCCAGTGAGGTACCATGTATAGAGGTTATGAGTTGAAACAAACTCATAAGTGATGGAATATTGACCAGCTTCAACTAATGTCCCAGTCCAGCTTCTACTGTCCCACATCATAACGACTCCCCCACTGGTACCCACAGCTTCCAGGTAACCACACTTCATCCATCAGCATGACCATAGTTCCTTGGCCATTACTTCAACCTCCTTGCTGAGCTTTGTTTCTTGAAAACAGTAAATATCTGCCTTCCATTTTTGCATTAGACTCTTCACCGTTATTGTCTTTGTTTGGTTGTTTAACCCCCCTTACATTCCATGTCAATAGATTAACTTCCATTTAAAAATCAAGCACAAATTTCTCCCCCTGCTCCTGCTCCCTTCCACTTCTTCATTAAGACTGGATTTAAGGTTTTTCAATTCATTTTTGCCAATTCCCCTGCTCTTTGGAGTAGACACTGCCTTAATAGGCCCCTTGTTATCTAGCAGTGATTTTCTCTCATCAATCTTCATCAACAAAGCTATGGTTTCTTTTTCGAAACCTTCGAAAGCTACCCCACAAGTATTGCTCAACTCTAAGATATGGGAATTAACCCAGTTTGATGCTTCCATCTCGATAATTTATTGAGAAAGAGGGATTTGCATATTAACTGGATTGGCATCATGTATCTGCTGAATCTGCAAATCCTGTTCTGGCACTTGCACATGTTCTCTTCCTTTTTTAGGGAGTTCAGCCTCATGAGGCTGTGTTTCGCGGATCATTTCCTGGATGTTGGAGATAGTCCTTTCTTCCCTTTCTTTCTGCCCCATCGTATCTTAATCTTCCTCTCCTTCATTTTCTTTTTCCCAATTCTTGAATGCTTGCAGGAACTGAGAAGCGAGGTCTTTAAGACCTCTAATGCCTTTTTCCCCTCCACACCTTCTCACGTGAGCGGGCCTTGGAACTGTTGGGCTTTTTAAATTTCTCTGCTGGGCTTGGGCGGATTTGTGATTTATTGTGTTTTGGGCCTTGATTTGAAGGAGGTAGAAACAGAGACTGACCCAAAATTGACTTCAAATTTGAATTTGAAGTGGGCCCTGGCCCCTTGTCTTTTCTTGTCCCCCCACGTGATTAAAAAGCTGGCAGCCCCCTCAACCCCTCTATTAACCACTGGATAAATCTGCAAGGACTGCTGGTTAAAAGAGGCCGACTTGCCTTCTTCTCCGATAGTGAATCTGGCCGACATCTCTGTCCACAGCTGCATGGAAAAGAAGATTCCGACTTTCAAGATTTTCACCTCCTTCGGGATCCTCGAGCCGTCGCCTTCAACCCTAATTCTTGCCCATTTAAGGTGATTTCTTAGCTGTGTCTCTTCCTCCGTTTCGACCCAATCCCCGCAGAAATCTCCGATGGCTTTGAAAGTTGTCTGCGACCATAGATGCATTGGGAGACCCACAATTCTGATCCATGTCGAAGAGGGTCCAATCTCTCTGTTTATGGCCGCTATTGTTGGTGACCACCAGTCCAGTTGAACCCTAGTGTTTTTCCACACCCTCACTTCTGATAGAGTAGGTACACTCATATCCCTTCCATTAAAGCTTCCAACTAAACTTCTCTTTAAGACTTCATTATGGTTATTCGAGGCATCATTAATGCAAATGACCCCCTGCTCCTTCTCCTGCATTAATGTGGCTTTAGCATTAACTCGATCTTCTTTCCTGTTTGACCATTTAAAGCTCCTAACAGCTTCTTCAAAGGAGGTATTACTATCCACTAGTCGCTGCTTTATTCTGTTTTCCTCCACTCTGTGCCTGGAAAGGAGACTTATCAATTTTGTCTGCAAAGATGTCCCATCCTGAGTTAAAAGACAGCTCTGGGATGATTGATAACGGACCTCCTTCTTCCTTTTATGTTTATCATAGTAATATATCTGCCATGGTTGTTGAAATTCCTAGAGCAGTTAATTTCTGAGAAGGCTTCTGTTTTCTTCCACCTCCTGACCAGATTTCCTTTTGCCTTTGAAGCTTCGCACATGACCTGAGTGATCCAGGTCATTGATTTCTTACTAAAAGAAGTTCTAGTGATGGTTCTTCTGCTCCTTTCCATCCACTCGTACCATTCTCCAGTCGTTCCATTAATTCGCTTGATGTCATAAGATTTAAAGCCAATAGCAAAATAAATACAATCCTCCATTGCAGAGGAAGGGTTTCAAATAAAAGAAAATATGTGAGGGAAAGTGTCCGGTGATCGGAAGGACCACTGTAAAGGGGGGAGGGGGATTGTTTCTAGTTCATTCTTGGAAGTTGTGCTTGGGAGAGAAAAAAGGGTAACTTCCTTTTTTGTCTACTTTTCTTGCTTACAAAATATTGAAAATAGAAGTAGTATTTCAATAAAATCCTAGCTCAATGCTAAGATTTCCTCGAGAATTCACCCACATTCGAAAATGAAATAATGAGCAAAAGACCACTGATTTAATCACTATTAGAGCCGCTCCATCAGACTTGACGTCACATGCGCATTGTCGTTGGAGCGGGGAAATCCTCGCTAGAGCAGAGGTCAACGGGGCAGATTGGCCTGTCAGAGTGGATCTATCTCCGCAGGCGTGAGGCCTCCGAAGCGATCAATCTCCGCAGGCGTGAGCCCTTTCGAAGTAACCAAGCTCAGCAGGAGCGGCCAATTCTCCGCCAAAGTGATCCTTTTCTCCGCGGGAGCGGCTGCACCAGCAACTAGTGCATTACTTTATGGGATTTATAATCCCAAGTTTCAATCAAACTATTGGAATTAGTTTAGGGTCCTACCAACGCAAATCAAATACACTACCCAACCTAAAACGACATTTCAAACTAAATGGAGCTATTGAAACTTCCAACAGAGGTTGTCTTGCCAAAAATGGGTCCCATACCCAAGCTTCGTTTTAGCTAAAATTCACAAGGTTGCTCAAAATGAGTTTGGAAGCCTCGGGACCCAAACCAAAGGGCCTTCCAGACCAAACTCAACATTCTAGAGCTAAAGGAATCGTAAGAACCACATTCAGTGATTGTTTACTCAAAGATTTGACCAAAGTCAACCATTTAAACTTCAAAAACTCCAGAATAGAAAAACTTGCATAAAAACTAAACGAATGACCCAATGACTGAACTATCAGTCCCAACAAGTGATAAATGACTTGGGGTTACTAAAGGAAAGCCTTAATTGTGGAAAACACCAAAAATAGAGAAATTGACCTAGAGGGTCATTACAACAATCACTACTTTTGTCCTTGAAAGTAAAGAGTGAAGGAGGCTCAAACAAGTAGGGATAGTGGGCTTGCAACTCATGCTTAATCTCCTAGATAACCTCTTCGATTGAACGGTGTCTCCACTAGACCTGAACAACCGGAATATCTCTTGAATGCAACCGTTTGATATCCCTAGCTAGAATAACAATTGCTCCTCCACGAAGGTCAAACGATAATCCATTTGGACGGAGTTATACCAGAGCACATGGGACTCGTCAAGAATATACATGCGAAGCATCAACTTATGGAAAATTGGATGAACAATTGAAAAGGTAGGAGGTAAAGCCAGCTCATAAGCAACATCTCCCAACTGCTCGAAGGATCTCGAGGCCCAATATACCTAGGGCTGAGTTTGCTCGCCTCCTGAATCTCATCACGCCTTTCAAGGGTGAAACTCGGAGGAACACAAGATCACCAACACCAATACTCAAGGGATGACACCTATGGTCATCATTCTCTTCTACTTTCTTTGAGTTTCTCGTAGCCTATCCTGAATCACACGAACTCAAGCCAATGTATCCTGAAGCAAGTTCGTACCACGAGGCCTAGGCTCCAAAGCCTCAAACCAACCAACTAGAGATCGACAATGCCTACCATACAATTGCTCAAATAGGGCCATCTAAATACTCGAATGGTAGTTGTTATTATAAGCATACTCCACCGAATCCATAAACTGATCCCATTGACCTCCGAAGTCCAACACAGAGGTTTGAAGCATATCCTACAAAATCAAAAAGGTTTGCTGTGATAACTCATCGGTCTGTGGATTAAATGCTTTGTTAAGATCAACTTGAGTACCCAACTCCTCCTGGAATGCCCTCTAGAAGCTAGAAGTGACATGAGAGCCTCTGGTGCCATGAAGGCCATCGTGAACCACCTCTCGCACATAAATACATGGCAACCACGAATTTTCTTCAATAGGGTGGAGCGAGCCTCAATATAAGCTAGAACTTGACTGGGATTAGAGATATCAAGTTGCACCAACTTATTGGCTAAGGACGGGATGCCCAACACCAAAGGTCTCTTTTTTGAGATGAAGGTTAGACTCCCCATACTCGTCGCCTTTTGGCTCAAGGCATCTTCTACCACATTTTCCTTGCCTGGATGGTACAAAATCGTGAGGTCATAGTCCTTCCGAAGCTCAATCCACCTATGCTGCCATAAATTAAGATCCATTTAGCTCAAAGTATACTGAAGATTTTGGTGACCTCTGAAGATCTCATAATGAACTCTGTACAAGTAGTGCCTCCAAATCTTAAGCGTGAAAACTACTGTCGCCAACTCCAAATCATGAGTGGGGTAGTTGCCCTCGTGCACCTTAAGCTGCCTTAACACATATGTTATAACACGTCCCTGTTGTATCAGAACACAACCCAAACCAACGCCGGATGCGTCACACTATACGATAAATCCCTCGTCCTCAACTGGAAGAGTTAGAATAAGAGTTGTGGTAAGCAACTCTTTAAGCTTCCAAAAGCTTGTCTTGCACTCGTCTGACGATTCTAAAGGAACATCCAAGCTAGTCAGCCTAGTCAACGGGTTGCTATAGAAGAGAAGCCCTCGATGAACCGTCTATAGTAGTTTGCCAACCCAACGGAACTCTGAATCTCTTACACTGAGGTGGACGTAGCCCAATGACAAACTGTCTCAATCTTCGATGGGTCTTCCATAATTACGTCCTTGGACACCATGTGTGCCCCAAGAACGCTACAGACTCAAGCTAGAACTCGCAATTTGAGAACTTGACATAAAGCCGCTGATCTCTCAATGTTTGGAGCACAATCCTCAAATGTTGTTCGTGCTCCTCCCTTCTCCTTGAGTAGACAAGAATATCGTTGATGAATACAATGATGAAAGAGTCTATATAAGGCTTGAAAACACGTGTCATCAAGTCCATAAATGTCATTGGGGCATTGGTCAACCCAAAAGACATCACTAAAAACTCATAATGGCCATTACAAGTCCTAAAAACTGTCTTGGGGATGTCCTCCACCCATTTATGCACCTGATGATAACCAGATCTCAAGTCAATCTTAGAAAACGATGCGACGCCCTGAAGCTGATCAAATAAGTCGTTGATATGAGGCATAGCGTATTCCTCATCGTCACCCTATTCAGTTGCCTGTAAGAGACACATACACATAGAACCGTCTTTCTTAATAAATAAAATGGGAGCACCCCAAGGTGAGACACTTGCTCTAATGAAACCCTTACCCAAAAGATCCTGAAACTAAACATTGAGCTCTTTAAGCTTAGCAAGTGCCATACGATAGGGTGGAATAGAAATATGACGAGTGCCCCGCGGAAGATCAATAGCAAAGTCAGTATCATGCTCAAAAGGAAGGCCAGGTAGGTTGGTAGGGAAGACGTCAATGAACTCACACACAATAGGAATAAAATCAACTATAGGCCCTCCCAACTAATATCACGAATATATGGCAAATAGACCAAGCACTTGCTGAATACTAATCTCTAAAGTCCGAACATAAGAGATAATCCCAATCGATATGTGACTACCAGACCACACCATCGGGGGAATACTAGGCATGATTAAGGTAACAGTCTTGGCAGGGAAATCTAGGACCACACGATAGGAGATAACCGGTCCATGCCCAGAATAACATCAAAATCTAACACATCAAGCAAAATAAAGTTGGTCTTAGTGTCACACTCTCAGATCGTCACAACACATGCTCAACAGGCTTGATCCACTACTAAAGAATCACCCACTGGAGTAGATACACACAACGACATAGACACTGTCTCAAAAAGCAACTCCGATTGAGGAGCAAACTAAATAGACACATGAATATGTAGACCCTAGACCAAATTATGCAAAGGCCTGCTAATGCAAATTGAGATCCTACATGCAATAACTGAACTCGAGGCCTTAGCCTCCGACCTAGGAGGAACCACATAGAAATTACCACACGCACCTCCGGACTGGCTCCAACTCTATCACCTGCTCTACCTTCCTCGCACCTCCTCGATTACTCTAGGGACCACCCCTACGAACCTGAGTACCGCGTCTACTCAAAGACGCTATAACCACGTGCATGGGAAATCTCTAGCATAATGCCCAACCTTACCACAATCAAAGCAACCTCAATCTCCCTACGGTCTAGGTCGAAGACTAGTTGATCAACCTTGGCCTCCACGACCTAAAGTTTGAAGTGAGGCCTGAACTGGTCGGCTAGACTGCCCCTAGGGATAAGCATGCTAACCTCTTCTTGAGAAGCTCCTACCACGGGACTGAGAACTATTGTAGCTACTCTGAAAGAGAGCCATCTTATCACTGCCTCCACGGGCCTCACAATGGATCTCCTCCATACTACAAGCATGGTCAACTTCATCTAGAAAAGATCTGCCCGCTGTTGCCAAGGACATTGTAGCAATTCGAACCAGAAGTCTCAAACCTCGAACAAAACACCAAATGCTTTACTCCTTCATAGGCATAAACATAACATGCCTGAAGAGTTTGTGGAAACGGGTTTCGTACTCCGGTACTGACATGGAGCCTTGCTCCAGCCTAGTGAATTGATCTCTCAGTCTGTCCCTACGCTACGAGGTATAAACTTGGCCAAGAAGGCCTCAAAGAATTGCGCCCAAGTCAAGGGAGGGGACCTGGTTGGTCTACACTCCATATACGCCCTCCACCACTGCCTACCTGGCCCGTCTAGCTAATAAGCCGTGTAATCTGCCCCTCTGGACTCAACTAGACCCAATGTACATAGTCTCTCACGGCAACTAGTCAAGAACTCGTGGGCATCCTCCCCTGCAGTCTTAGAAAACCTCGGTGGAGCCAATCTTAGGAACCTATTCAACATCTTCTATTCCTCTACTGTTATGGTGGCCGCAGGTACCGCGGTGATGTTACCTCAATATGGGGAGCCACAGCGGCAGGCTGAGCTCCTAAGTCTGGAGTGGCTGGCACTGGGGTTTTCTGCATGCCCCAAGTGCTGCAAGAAGCTGGGCAATGGCCGTCTGAAGTCCCGGTGCAACTACAGGCCTGGGTGGCGGCTGGGCTGGTCCCCGCCCCACTGGTTGCAGAGGCATAGGCACCTGCTGTGGCTCAACAACCAGATCTGGAGTCACCTTTCCCTAGTAACTAGGAGAGATTACACAGAGTTCAAGCAAATTTCAACAGTACCTACACTTGGAGGAGGAATTTCGGAAACAAAAGGCTGGCCTGCAATGGTTTCAGGAGGATGACAAAAATACCAAGTTCTTTCATGCCTATGCTGAAGGCCAAAGTATTAATGGAGGTTTTGCAGTAAACTATACGGAAGGCCAGAGGCACCTAGATAGTTCCTTTGTTGTGCTGATAAGCAGATGCAAAACATTAGAGGTTCCCCTATACAAAAACTTATAGGAATTCTATGACTTCAAGTATGGGTCCAGTTGTTTACAGAGCTTGGTTTACACCGAAAAAGAAAAGTAATATGCAATTCAGTTTTATCCTCTGGATGAAATTACTTGTGTCCCCAAAACATCTGAAGTTCCTTTCCTTCCCAACTGTCCCCCAAATGCATGCTGGAACCTTTCTTGTCATATCTTTTGACCGACACCACCAACTACACCAGACCAACATACGTCCTATTGTTAATATATGCTTAACATATTTCTTTAGACATTATAGATTTAGTTAGGTTCAGATTAACCTGATTGATCTTATATATATTTTTATGTCAGGTGACAGTTATTATGTTTGCCATTTTTTCTCAACAGATGTTATGAGCTGAATCAGACTCAATTCAGCTCATTGAACTGGAGCACTTTTTCCTTTCCTTTTGCTCTGAGTTTTATATTATTGTTTCTCGTCATCTTGTTTATATGGAAGTGAAAATGATGCTGGAACAGACTGGATCTGACATCTTTTTCTTTCCTATTGCTAAACTTTTGTGCCATTATTCACTCTCTTCAGGCTACAGTACAGTTCAAAGATCTGATGAAAGTTATATATTGAACAGGGGATATTCAAAGAAGGTTGTGTACTGCTGCAGAAATTAGTTCCTACTTCAGAAACACCATAACATCAGGGTCCAATTATTTAACGCCCAACAGAAACTGTAATTTGACCTCTTGGGTTCCAGGCTGTGAACCAGGATGGGCCTGTAGCACCAACTCAGATCAGAATCCTGACTTGAGGAATTCTAGAGAAATACCAGCGAGAACTCTTGCTTGTCAGTCCTGCTGTGAGGGTTTCTTCTGTCCTCACGGTCTTACCTGTATGATACGTAAGTATATAACCAATATTATCAGCTTTTCGAAAAAAAAATCAAAAAACAATATTATCAATTGTTTCTTCTTCAACCATTTGTGAGGGAAAACTACAAATTTAGAAGTTAATTCTTCTGTTATTACAAGGACTTGTTTTTCGTTTATGCTCTAGTATCAAGGAAGTTATTAATCACTAGCTTCTAGATTCCTGTGAGTAGAAGGTGAAATCTTGTATGTAAGCATGTCTGCAGTAGCCTTATGGTAAAATAATATAAGAGATAACTAGCATACTGTAGCTTTAGTTGAACAAGGAGGCTTCTATTGTTGTTTTTTTGGAAAATAGACAAGATAGTCCGATTATTTGGTTGTACATAGGACTAATAACCTAACAGTTGTTTCCTACATTTTACTCCCTTTTCTGAATCCTTAGTTAAAATAGCTGGTAAGGTTATCATGAACTGCTTGTGCTAAGGTTCTGGTATGATGTATGAATCTGTCTCTAGATGATGATATTTTTTAGTTCAAGATTTTTTGTGGATATATATAATTAATGTATATATTGACATCCTTCATGAACAAGTTCCATAAAAGGGATTGCTGTGGACTCAGCATACATAGTGCCATGTCCAGTAATTTGATGTTTTGCTACATTGCCTTCAATATATGTGTGCACTACATGGAATAGTTGAGTGTTGCTCTAATTTTTACTTGTTTGGGTTACATTTATTCACCTTCTTAAGTCTTAGTTTCTATTTTTTTTTTTGATAATTACCTTTTTCTGATTCTCAACAAAAGAAAAGATGCCTGATATCTTCTTCATTTTTCTAGCCTGCCCTTTAGGTTCCTACTGCCCACTTGCCACACTCAATAGGAATACTGGAATGTGCGAACCGTGAGTTCAGATTCTGGATACAAGGCCTCTCTGATTTTCTTACTTCTTACTGCCCACTTTTTGTTTGCATAACATGTTTATTGGTATGTCTGTAGATATAGTTATCAATTACCTCCTGGGCAGCCAAGTCATACTTGTGGTGGGGCAAACATTTGGTCTGATGTTCGCAGCAGCTCAGAGGTATTTTGTTCTGCGGGATCATATTGTCCAACAAATACAGAGAAGAATCCTTGCAGTAGTGGGTACTATTTTATCTCAAAAACCCTGAAGTCCGGTTATCATCTAGCTGTAAATGTTCAAACAAGGCTTAAATCTGGTTACAGAAATCCCTTAGGAAATCCTTATTACTTAGTTATACTTGCACATCACACTTCTTTCGTGATATTTCATAAATTTTACTCCTCTTATGTCCTTTCAAGGCTAATCTTTACCCTGAAATTACAGGAACTACTGCCCCACGGGTTCTACGGCTGAGAAACGTAAGTTCCAGGTTGAGGGTGACCAATTAGTTTCAGTACATTGTTAAAATAGTAGTCTTTTCATACAAAATAAATAACAAATGCATTTTTATTCCCATTAAGCATATTTCAGTTGGGTGAGTTTAGATTCTTTCTCGAATGTCTCTGCTTCATGTAACATTCACCTCTTGATGGACTTTCAGGATGCTTCAAGTTGACTTCATGCAATCCAAACACTGCAAGTCAGAATATTCATGCATATGGGGCAATGCTCATAGTAAGTTTTGATTATTATCAAGTCTCTGCCTACCTGATATCCCTTCGTAGTTTCTTGCTGTTTCTAGGTTTATATGAAGTGAGCACTGGATTCAGTAATGCACTGTGGTTTCAATAAAAGTTCACTATTCTGTTGCCATAACCCTTCTGCTGATAAAAATTTCAGAAATTATTGTGCTACCTTCCCCATGCTGAAGTTAAAATTGGTTCCGCTCTTTAGTATTTGAACTTCTTCATTGATTGATGTTCAAGACATTATACCACCATAGGAGATTCAAGTCCTGTTCATCCTTGCAGGCAGCTTTAGCCACACTTCTACTTATAATTTACAACTGTTCGGACCAAATCATCACCGTACGAGAAAGGAGACTCGCTAGATCCCGGGAAGCAGCTGCAAAAGTTGTTAAAGAAAAGATACAGGCACGTGCAAGGTGGAAAACTGCAAAAGAGGCTGCTAAAAAGCATGCAGTTGAATTGCAAGGGCAATTTTCTCGCAAGTTTTCTCGCAAGAGAAATATCACAGTAAGTGACAAGGTCACGGTACTGAATGAGGAATATACTGATACCGATGGTAATTCATATCCATCAAATGAGCACAGTACTTCTTTAGTGTCCAAGAAATCGCAAAGTGCATCTGAAGTAGAGGAAATAGGATCCAGTCCCTTGATGAAGATGATTAATGAGATTGAAGAACAAACTTTTGATAGTTCAGAATCATTCAGTTTGGAGATCAAAGAAAGAAATTTGAAAACCAAAAAGGCCAAAGGGAAAGATATTCATACTCATAGCCAAATCTTTAAGTATGCATATGCACAACTTGAGAGAGAAAAAGCTCAGCAACAGCAGAATAACAACCTTACTTTCTCTGGTGTAATCTCAATGGCCACAAATACTGATTACAAGAAAAGACCTGTAATTGAGATAGGTTTTACAGACTTAACTGTTACTTTGAAAGGAAAAAAGAAGCATCTGTTACGATCTGTTAATGGAAAAATCATGCCTGGTCGTATTACTTCTGTCATGGGTCCATCAGGAGCAGGGAAAACTACTCTCCTTTCAGCTCTGGCAGGAAAAACTGTTGGATGTACAATTTCTGGTTCCATCCTTATAAATGGAAAATCAGAACCAATCTGTTCCTACAAAAAAATCGTCGGTTTTGTGCCACAGGATGATATTGTGCATGGCAACTTGACTGTTGAGGAGAATCTATGGTTCAGTGCAAGGTGCAGGTATGTAATAGTTGGTTCTGTTAGATATTATGTCCTTGGGAATCTTCATTATCTTATCATTTTTAAAAAATCTCCTTGGAAATCATGTTATAATGATCAGCACAGGCTACAGTTCAAAATTGTCAGTTACTTCTAAATCACCATATTGTTCTATTGACTACTGCTGGCTTGTATCTCAAGTTGATTTGATCCCTGTACTGTTGGTTCAAAGGATAAACTTGTTGAGTTTTTGTATTTTGTAAAGGTTGTCAGCAGATTTGCAAAAGCAAGACAAGGTTCTTATTGTTGAGAGAGTCATTGATTTCTTGGGCTTACAGAGTGTGCGTGGTTCCTTGGTTGGAACAGTGGAGAAGCGAGGTATCTCTGGAGGCCAACGGAAACGAGTGAATGTGGGGCTAGAGTTGGTAATGGAACCATCACTTCTATTTCTTGATGAACCTACTTCTGGACTAGACAGTTCATCTTCTCAATTACTTCTAAGAGCACTTCGACGTGAAGCCCTTGAAGGAGTCAATATCTGCATGGTTGTCCACCAGCCAAGGTAACCTACATAATTTGTTGACTTGGATACTGATACTACATTTATATTGATCCTTTCTGTTTATAGGTTATCTTGCAGCATATAACTACAAAAGCATGCAGTTCCTAATTGTAATGTCAGGAAGCCATAAATTAAGTGGATAATTGTTAAAACAGAAGAGATCTTCTTCTAGCTACTGGAATTCCCTTCTGATCGATGAATATGCTTTCTATTGTCTTGTGACTGAAATCCTTGCTTAGTTCTCCTGCAATAGGCAGTTAGCTTTCATCATATATTGGAAATCAATCCAGAAGTCAACAAAAAACTGTAAAGATGAATCTTGGGCCTAAATCAACCCCAAAAGCTAGCTTAATATCATCATTCATCTCTAGGAAACACTTGCTACTACTGTGATGACATAACATTATTGTTGCTATCCTATATATGTTACACTGCCAATAGGGACTTGATACATACTAAAAGACATCGGGGTTGAAATGCCCTTGAATAGAGTTATTGCTTTGTTGAGCCTGCTTGAGGTGCATCGAGAGCGCATAGTTATTGACCTCAAGGGTTCTAAGCTGCTCCTGGTACTGAGCCACCAAGCCACCAACTGCTTCAACTGATTCAACTCATTCCCTCTATCCTCGAATTCCTTCTGCTGCTCATGCTGGATGGCAACTGCTCGCTTTAAAATAGCATTCTCTTGTATAAGAGCCTCAAGAGCTTGTGAAGCACGGACTTTAGCATCATCTATATTTGATGCACTCTTGATCTCTCCAACAAAAAGATCCACCCATACTGTACCCTGCAAATGCACCACTTTTGCAGAAGGTAAATCCTCTGCAGATGTGGTCTCACCGTTAGTTGTTGCCGCATCTTGAGTAAAAACCTGGCTGCTGGACTCATGCGTAGCACCAGAGCTTCCTGCCACAAGGCCTCAGATTATCACCAGATCCCAAGCGGAGCTCATTCAGGCGTTTGATAGCAGAATCTAGATCATCACCGGATTCTTCAAGTGCTCTCTCAACCAACTGCTTGTCCATGTCAGAGAAAGCATGAGAAGATGATTGAGTGCCGATGATGCAATCGAATTACCAGAAAAAACACGATCGGAATCAGAATTAGACCTCGCCGGAGAAAAAGTACGGCGAATCCTCTTCGAAACCAGCAGTGGCACATACGGCGATGACAATTACGACGACGACTGAAAATCCTCAAACAAATTCGATCTCTTCCCGCACACTATAGCAGACATGATGTGCTGGAAAAAAAATGCTCTTTCAGCTTTCTCTGATCAAAAGTTCCTCTTTTCCCGTTCCAATCATGCAGATTTATAAATTCAAAAAGAAAATCTTAAAAAATCAAATAATTAATAGAAAATTAAGTATGAATTGCTAAAATTTTCTATGAATCTATAAATAATAGTTTTTAAATAAAAAGAAAAGAATTATTTTCTCTTTAATTCTCTCTCGTGAAGAGAGAGGCTCCCCAGCTTCTCAAAAATGTCATTGATGAAGCTGTTCATGATCCCCATAGCCTTGCTGGAAATCCCAATATCAGGATGAACCTGTTTGAGACTTTGAGTACCTTAAAGATGTAGATCTTGTAAGTCTCAACGCTCTTCTCTGCCTTCTTCTTCTTCTTCTCGCCGGAAGCAGCGTCCTGTGGTAGCTTCTTCCCAGCCTTTGGCTTCTTTTCTGCCGGAGCCTTTCGGCAACGGTGGACTTCTTCTCCTTCGCCATCTTCTTTTCTGCTGGCTTCTTTTCTGCCTTTGGTGCCATTGGAATTAAAAGAGAAAATATGAAAGTAGAAATTGAAAGCGGACGTTCAGGTGGTGAATTGATGCTCAAGCAGCAGTTTGAAGCTCTTATACAAGAGAATGCTCTTTTAAAGTGAGCAGTTGCCATCCAGTATAAGTGTCAGAAGACATTCAAGGATAGAGGGAACGAGTTGAATCAGCTGAAGCAGTCGGTGGCTCAGTACCAGGTGCAGCTTAGAACCCTTGAGGTCAATAACTATGCTCTCTCGATGCACCTCAAGCAGGCTCAACAAAGCAATAACTCTATTCCAGGGTGTTTCAACCCTGATGTCTTTTAGTATGTACCAAGTCCCTATTGGCTGCATAACATATATAGGATAGCAACAGTAATGCCCTGTCGTCACAGTAGTAGCAAGTGTTTCCTAGAGATGAATGATGATATTAAGCTAGCTTTTGGGGTTGAGTTAGGCCCAAGATCCATCTTTAATAAATTTTGGAACTGCAATTACAGTGAAGTGGATTTCTTAGGCTGCTAATTATTTCCTTTTCTCATTATCACCTTTTGCTGTTGCAGCTACACCTTATTCAACATGTTTGATGATTTGATACTCTTAGCAAAAGGTGGTCTTGTAGTCTATCATGGTCCTGTAAAGAAAGTTGAAGACTACTTTGCAGGCCTTGGTATCGAGGTCCCAGAACGAGTTAATCCTCCGGACTACTTCATAGATATTTTGGAAGGGTTGGTGAAGCCAAGCACCAGTTCAAATGTGAACTACAAGGAGCTTCCTGTGTTGTGGATGCTTCACAATAGTTATTCTGTGCCCCCAGAAATGCAACGGAGTGCTGCTGCGCTTGCATCTTCACCAGTGGAATTAAACATTGACACTCAAGCAATTTTTGATCATGTAACAGAGGAAAATTCCTTTGCTGGCGAAATGTGGCAAGACATGAAGACTAATGTGGAGCGCCAATGTGATATTATACTGCACAACTTTATGAGGTCAAAGGACCTCTCCCACCGGAGAACTCCAAATGTTCTTCTGCAATATAAGTATTTCATTGGAAGGTACATATTCGCGAAATCAATTTCTTTTAATTGGAGGGTTTGTTCTGTGTTTTACTATGAATTAATAATATATAAAATATCTTTACAAAAAGGTAAGTTAACAAATTTCTTAAAAGTATTTAACCACTGATCTGGGAATTGGAGTCCCAAATCATCTGTATGCCCATTACCCAGCTCACTTTCACTAATTTAACACTACCCAAGTCAAACAAAGTGGCCTGCATATTTATGTGACCTAATATTTTCCTGGAATTGCTCGATAATTGATATCATTATCTGTATGCTGTTATCACGACCAGTATCTAGTTTTAGTTTAGTTACATCAGTATTGGCATGCAAGCAATTTATCCAGCGTGATCAATAACCCTCTATAGAATCTTAAGCCATTGAAGAGTAGAAGTGTAGCTGAAGCTGCCTGCAAGAAGGAGCAATATTTTGAATCTTCTACAGTGGTTTAATGTTTTGAGCATCAGTTTACAACCGTAGTGATTTTGTTGGTACAAACAAAAAAAGATGATGGTTGTTAACATACCCTTACACTTAGGTAGTTTGGGACACATTTGCATATTCTCCGCTTGTGGCTAGAAGTAAACTCTAAAAAGAAGAGATAAGAAAGCTTCCAGAATCAAGGTTTTTTCATCAAAATGAAGGTCGGTCAATTTTTATAAGATCCACTTCTTCCCTCAAACGAAGATCCTCACAGAAATTCCAGCGTTCTAATCTGGTAGCAATCAAAGGAAATTCTGTTGTTCCTAGGATTATATGTCGTTAACTGAATCTATCTTGATGAAACTTTTCTAGCCATTGGCAATGAATCAACTTCTCAAACATAAAAGTAAAGAAATGGAAAAAAAGAAATATGTGCAAAATAAAGAAATAAAAAAAAGAAGTGCATCCCTCTTCTTCCTCATATGTCTACTTATTTTTGACCCCTTGTGTTAAGTTGTCATCAAGACCTATGTATAAGATACAGTGTCCGCACACAGCTAGCATTTAAGAAAGTTGATCATTCCCTGTCAAATTACTGTCTCTAATCACATTCAGGCATTTGAAAGATGCATTATGTTTGGTTTTTTTCTTTTAATGTATCTGTTACCTATTAGTTGGGACTATGGTTTAGTTATGTTAGTACATTTTCTTTAGGTTATGTTTTCTAGGAGTCTTTAGTCCTATCTGAGATTTAAATGCTAGTAGAAAATGTACAAAACTTGTAGTACTTATTAGTATTGTTACGAAAAATGGTCAAATATGGCCTTAAAGTATTCAAAATTGAGAAGATATGCCCTTCACTAAAAGTGTAGCTCACATATGCCCTTACCATTCAATAGTTGGTCCAAATATGCCCTTAATTTAACTGGAGCCTCCAATTAACCTAATAAGGTGATTAATAAGGGGAAAAGGGCTAAATATGCCATTACAGTAGTGAAATTGAGCAGATATGCCCTTCATTAATAGTTTAACAGTTCCTTAACATGTACAGATTCAACAGTTCCTTTCTACACATGTTTATGTAACAATCAGTGCTAAGCACTAATTTCTAAATCTATTCGTAAAAAGTTCAGCTCAAGTTAATATTGTTATTTTTTGTACATATTGAAGATGTAAATAATATGTCGATGTCCCTTACCAAAAAAAAAAAATCTTTATCAATGTAACAGATGTTTATATCTTCGGTGATAAAATTGTAATTTATAACTATAATTTTGCTCTTCAGTTTTCTGAGTTTTTTCACTATGATTCACGTATTCCCTGCACTACGATTGTGTCCTAAATTAAGGACGAGATAATTTCCATCATGTTATATAAAATAAAACAGATCTAGTGTTAAAAGCTTAATTATATTGTCTAAATCAATATATTTCCGGAATAACTGCAATCCTCAAGAGTTGGGTTTCTCAGAGGAGAAACATTGTTACACAAAATGAGTGGGGTTGAAAGGGGTTTGTGAGCCAAAAAGTTAAAATTTTAACTTGGTTAAATCTGAGAAAATCGTTGATTGAGTATCATTCTTGGATATTATAACCAAAGTGCATATTTGTTCAGTTTCACATACTTTATAGGGCATATTTGGCCCTTTTTTCGCTTATCAATCAGCTAATTAGGTTTTAGTGACCACTTCAGTTAAATTAAGGACACATTTGGACTAACTATTGAACGGTGAGGGCATATGTGAGCTAAACTATTAACAAAGAGCATATCTTCTCAATTCAAATACTTTTATGGCATATTGAACCTTTTCTGTTATTATTATATTTTTGTATAGCATAGATATAGGATGAGCTTAAATGAGAGGCATGGTCAATGAGGATTCGTAGAGCTGATCTCGACTTTTGTTATAGTGTAGTTGACTGAGGTTGATATCAAACTTGGAGATTTGGCAAGTCAATAAATTTTGTAACTTCCTTCGACAATTATGTTGAAAATCAGGTCATTATTGGGTTATAACATCAGAGCAGGTCAGGTTTGACTTAATTGTTAGAAAATGTTATTTGTTGTGAGCATGTATTTACTTACCTGCCACTGCTGGATGCATCGGCAAATTTATTTAATTGAAAATAAGCTTCAAACTTAAGGTTTTTTGACGCTTCAGTTGAATTCTCATATAATGTTTTTCTTTTTGAACTTATCCCAGGTTAAGCAAGCAAAGATTACGAGAAGCAAAAATGCAAGCAATAGATTATCTTATTCTCTTAGTTGCTGGAGCTTGCTTAGGATCACTAACCAAAGTGAGGGATGAAAGCTTTGGCGCACCAGGCTATACACACACTATAATTGCTGTCTGTAAGTTGAATAACCTTCTAGTTCAGAGTATAATTTCTTTTCCTGAAGTTCTGATTCAGTTTTTAATTCTTATAATTCTTCTTCAGCTTTGTTATGCAAAATTGCGGCTTTGAGGACATTTGGATTGGACAAGTTACAATATTGGAGAGAAAGTGCTTCTGGCATTAGTAGCATAGCTCATTTTGTTGCCAAAGATACAATAGATCATTTTAACACCGTGATAAAGCCTGCTGTATATCTATCAATGTTCTACTTTTTTTGCAACCCAAGATCTTCTTTCGCAGATAATTATGTGGTGTTACTGTGCCTTGTGTATTGTGTGACTGGAATGGGTTACACATTCGCCATCTTCCTAGCACCAGGTCCCTCTCAGCTAGTAAGCATGAATTCCCTGTGAAACATGTCATATTTCTACAATGTTAGTTTCTTTTCATACCTCTGACTAACATGCTTCACTTATACATAGTGCTCGGTACTTGTTCCTGTGGTTTTGACGCTCGTTGCATCTCGCACCGATGGTGGTAAATTCCTCAAGATCTTGGCAGATTTATGCTATCCAAAGTGGGCACTGGAGGCATTTGTCATCGCAAATGCTGAAAGGTATGTTGTGACAATACCCTATTGTAATTGAGCTATGTATGGTTCCAACGCTTTTACTTTAATAGTTCTAATTGTGCAAATCATGGCTTCCCCTTAACTGAAGACCATTCAGATGTTTGAATTATAAGTATATATAATATATAAGTATACATTCTCTCCCTCTCTCACACACGTGTGGGGGTGGGGAGGGGGGGGGAAGGGAAGAGCGGGACATGACGTGTGTTAAGATTGAAATAACCGGGTATCATGCAAAAGCTAACAAAGTAAACCTTGGACAACAATAAATAACAAAAAAAAAAAAGACATACACCAAAAAAATATACTCCCTCCATTTCATTTTATATTAGTTTGACTCTTCACGGAGTTAAAGGAAAAAGAAAGACTTTCAAATCTTGTGGTCTTAAAATAAAGATGCGTGTAATGTACGAAAATGCCCTTTGAATTTTGTGGTCTTGACAATGTCAGGTAGGATATTGGGCGTAAAATGTTAATATAGAAAGTGACATTTTCTAAAGGGATTATAATGGAAAGTGAACAAACAAATTTAAACAAAGGGAGTAACAATTTAATATAGTTTGGTCAAATATGGTTTGGTCAATTGACCTATATACGAAAAAAAAAAAGTACAAAAAATATCTAGAGGCTCTTCAACTCTAAATGACTTCATTGTGGATGTTGTGAAGTGTGAAGGAATCATCAATTTATACACGTCCGAAACATTTTCCTTCAAGAAATCAGCCGAATACGAAATAGATTTATATTTTTCTTCCCGGAAAAGAAGAAATAACTATGGTAAATGCTTTAATCTTCAAGAAGAAACAAAATCCAAATAAGGCAAGAAAATCAGGATAAACACCTAATAATTGTTCCCCTTGGCCTTAATTTTCTATCGAAATAAACTTGATTCACCTTCTTCACATAATCTTCAACATATGACTGCTGCTTGCCATGCTCAAAACTAAGGTTAAAATACGTATGGGTTAAAAATGGTAAAATATCCTATCCAAATAAGGTAAGAAAGTCAGGATAAACACATAACAATTGTTCCCCTTGGCCTTAATTTTCTGTCAAAATAAACTTGATTCTCCTTCACATAATCTTCAACAAATGACTGCTGCTTGCCATGTTTAAAAATAAGGTTAAAAATGCGTATGGGTTAAAAATGGTTATAAAATATCCTTATTTTAATCTCTTGAGATTTAGTAGCAATAATGTTGAAAATTCCACATGGAATAGCACTTGGGTAAATTTTTTTAGAAAAAAGTCCTTGCCATCTTGCAGCTAGAAATGAGCCCACCTTGAACTTGTCTTCAACCTCACTCTAATACCACTTGATTGAATTGTAATTACCAAATGTGATGCAAAAGTTAACAAAGGAAACCTGGGACAACGATAAATGACACAACAAAAAGAAATATACCAAGAAAGATATAATAATTTAGTACAATTTGATCAATTGGCCTACATATGAACAATTCACTAATATTCGGTACAAAAAATATCGAAAGATAATTCTCCCCCTAAGCAGAACATCCTACTCTTAAGGACTACATTGTGGATGTTGTGAAGTAAAGAAGAAGAGATCCTCAATTTATAGAGGTCCAAAATTTTCTCCTCTATGAGAAATATAGCAAAAGAATATTATTGAATTGTTGTTGTGTCTACATTATTGCATTGAGACCCTATCTATAGACATGAGAATACAATATTTTACCAAGTAGGATACTATTTACTATTTCTATTCCTATTCCTATTCCTATTTAAAATAGGATTGCATAAACTTATTCCTATTCTAATAGGATTGTATAAACATATTCCTATTCTATAGGATTGTATAAACCTATTCATCTTCTAACACTCCCCCTCAAGCTAGTGCATACAATTCATGTACCTAGCTTGTTACAAATGTAATTAATACGAGGATCGATAAGGGGCTTGGTGAGATATCTGCAAGTTGATTAGTAGACTTCACAAAATTGACAGTCAATCTCAATATGTTTGTCTTCTCATTAAATACTGGATTTGATGCATAATGTCAATCAATCTCAATGTGCTTATTTCTCATGAAATATTGAATTTAATGCATAGTGCCGATAAAACACAGAGTGATAAAATTACAGTGTTGAACTTCCCAAACGACTGTTTCATACCATAGAGTGACTCACATAATCAACATACAAGGCTACTAAACTCCCCCTGAGCAACAAAGCGCTCAAAATCTAGTATAAAGCATATGGATCATGTTAGAATCAATAAATGAGTCGATATTAAACAAGAAAGTCTCCGAAAAATTGGTCGGAACATCTTCATACGCCGGATTATTAGATTTGATGGCTGAAAGTGGTCACAATCTAAGAAAATAAAATTATTTGGGTAGGGTCGGAATGATGACACGACCTAACTAGAAGATATAAATTATATAGGAATGGTCAGATTGATGGCACGGCCGTATTGGAAAAGTGAAATAATATGGGTAGGGTCAGAATGATGGCACGAGCCTACTGAAAAAGAAAAAAGTATACGGGTAGGATTGGAATGATGGCACAACCCTACGCAAGGAGTTACCAGAAAAACGAATGGAACTATGCAAATCAAATCTAATGAGTCATTGAAAAGACACATGATGCTATGCAACTCAGATATGAGAAAGTAGTTTGGAAAAATCAACGGTACTACATAAATTAAATATGAAAAGTAGTCCGGAGAGATGTACGGTGCTATGCAAATTAGAAATACAAAAAGAGGTAGTCACCGGAAGGATGGCACGGTGCTACACAATTTAAATATGAAAAAGTAGTCACTAGAATGATGGCACAGTGCTACACAAATTAAATATGAAAAAGTAGTCACTAGAATGATGGCACAGTGCTACACAAATTAAATATGAAAAAATAGTCACCGAAAAGATGCACTGTGACCCAACTTTTGCTAACACAATCATTGGCCAGACGGGCAACATATATGAGTAATAGCCACCCGCCGGCAGCGGAAGCTCTTTGATTCTCTATCAAGATTGTAGAGGCTCTGATACCATGTAAGAAATGTAGGAAAATAATATTATTGAATTGTTGTTGTGCCTACATTATTACATTGAGACCCTATTTATAGACACTGGAATATAATATTTTACCAAGTAGTATACTATTTACTATTTCAATTTCTATTCCTGTTCTAAATAGGATTGTATAAACCTATTCATCTTCTAACATCCTCCAAGAAAAAGATTAGCCAAATACGAAAGAGATTTATCAGTTACCAATTTCAAAATATGAAAGAAATTTTGTTTTTTCTTTAGGAAGAGCAAAAATCAATTATATGCATTGTCCTTCCTTTCGAGAAAAAAAGAAAATTCGAATAAGATAAGAAATGCATGTAGGTATGATTGTTGGGTTTTGACCCCTTTTTCCTTCTTCTTTTGCTTAGCTAATAGCTATACTCCTAGGTTGGCGAGGCCACCTCTCACCAGTGGAGAGATGCCTTCTTGTTGATCTTAGTCCTATTTTCAGTTATCCTTGTTATGGATGCACGATGATGTAAAATGAGTGGCAAGCTGCAAAACATATAGTGCCTTGAATTCCTAATAATTAAGCATGAACTTTTCTTTCTTTTGTGAAATAAAACACATCTATAAAATTATCACCGTACTCCCTCCTTCAATGCCTTCCTAAAAAAAATGGAAGGAAAAACATGAATAGGTTCTATGAGATTTAAAAGGGCTTCTAGAGGGAGGGAGGGGGGGGGGGGGGGCTATATCATTGATCTAAGTTGGTGGACAGTGGATGTGAAAAGTGCTTATTTACACTGTTCTCCAGTTTTTTGGGCACCGAGTCCGATAGCAGTTACTGACTTATCTTTAGAATTGCTGCTTGGTTACCCTTGTGATTTTTGTCGTCAATATTTTTCTTTTCTACAATATTTTCAGCATAGCTTCTACTTTCGAAATTCGCCAAACCTGTTTTAAAATGCTTTTCTTGGGCTGAGGGTCTTTCAGAAATACCTCTATAGCTCACAAGGTAGAAGTAAGGTCTGCGTACACCCCACCCTCCCCAGACCCCACCATGTGGGGTCATACTAGGTCTGTTGTTTATTTCTTACAAGTGCATTTGACTGACATTCTTTTTATATCTTTCTCGATTTTAGCCAAAAGTTGCGTCTTGATGACCACTGCTGTAATCAAATTTCCATTGATGAAATAGTTGCAGCTATATATTTCCAAACTAATATTTTTGTGCATAACTCCAGGGAATTTACATGACCAAGTCGTAAATTAGCAATTAGGTTGCTTGAGCGATGCCTCTATTCATACTTCTTCTTTGCCAATGCACCAGAATTCGGTAGGAATTACCGATGCGAGCTTTAAATGCAAGGGCATATAATGCATTTAATCCAGTAGGGCTAATAGCTTGACTTCATACTATGTCCATGCATCACCGATCACGTGCCACTAGACTATCTTAGGCACACTCTTCTTATTCTTCACGTCAAGAAGTACAATCGTTCTCTGACCCTACCTATACTAGAGAGAAGAAGTCTTATAGCTGTGACCTTTAAGCATAAGTTCATGAAATATTTTATCTCAATAGGTAGAAGGTGATGATGTCGAGAATTTAAGGTCATCATCTCCTTGACTAGACCATGTGTTTTGCTTCACAAGTATTGTGTCCAGTTGCCTTGCGAAGTAACATTTAATGCCATTCTCAATTTAACGGTTTGTGGAATTTTCTAATTCACTCTCTTAGATTCTTAGCCTCTTAGAGTGTGTTCCATATGACGGAAAATACTACTACAACATCATACCGAATGTAATCCATAGAAAATGCAGTATTTACTTTAGATATCAATCAATCACTAGTTCAATGATTTTCCACAAACAATGCATAAAGTTGAAAATGCGTACAATTTTCAAATTCAAACTTGAATGCACGTAATAAATCATGTTGTGTGATTTCAGGTATTATGGTGTGTGGCTCATAACTCGTTGCGGTGCACTTATGAACTGGGGATACAGTCTTCATGATTGGAGTCTATGTTTGTGCATTCTCCTCCTCATAGGTTTAGGTAGTCGAATCATTGCTTTCTTTGGCATGCTAAGCTTCCAGAGGAGGTGAGAATTGATAATTCATCTCACTTCTCTTTGTAGTTAAATCATTTTCTCCATAGGATTCTGTCCTCTATTGCTGATATATATAACTCCTCATCTTCTGCAATGAAATTATTGAGCTCTTCTGTTCCGTTTAGCAACATTGACCTGCATTATTTGCACAAATGAAAAAAAGAAGGAAAAACACCTTTATACTTCGCCACTAATTTGCCTCTAATTTAGACGGAAGGACAAACTCAGAAATAAGTAATCCACCCTCATTACATTCTCCTCCTGCTCCTAGTTAAGTATCACCTGCTCAATCTTTATTATCTACAGTTTTAAATTTAACTTCAAAATAAGCATACTTTTTAATGTTTCTTGTTGTAATGTTATACTACCAACAATATAGACGAGATATGGAGAGTAGAATGTAGAGATCATTTTATTTAATAGCTTTCAAGGGTTACTTATAATAGTGAATGAAAACTCTATTTATAGGCTGGATAATCACTTCAAAAGTTATTATGTTAAATGTCCAAATGAATACACATTCTTATTCAAAATGGTTCATATAATTTAGGGAACATGTATTCATGAATGTAAGTAGTTTATGTATTAACTAAATAGATAATCCACTCATTTAATGGATTTATGACACCTCACCTTGGATGTCCATAGATAATGTGTCCCAATGAAAAAAAGCCCAGTGAAGGAAAAAAAGTACACACATCTCATAATCGCCTTGAATGCTGCCTCATAAAAAATATTACTAGGAAAATCTAATTTGGATAAAATATATCTATATATAATAGGAGAAGAAAAATCGCCTATGTGTCAGCACCACAAAATTTATAGAAATATTAAATAATAAATAACGAATTAAAAACAAAAATTTTAAAAAATAAACATAAATTAAAAATCGTTTTTTAAATTTGTTTACCTTAAAAATTGTTGTATTGATTTCTTTTTTTTTTTTAATAAATTAAATATGTTTGTTCCTAATAAAATGCTATCTGTCTAATTTTTTAAAAATAAATTGTATAAATGTAGAAGTTAGAGTTTATGAATTATCAAAAATAATTAATTTAAAATTTTAAAAAAAACAAATACTAATTTAAAATTAAAAAATGACATTACTTTTGTTAATACTTATTGGAACATGTAGCTCGTCTCCGGCTTTGACTACGATTCCTAATCTACCTAGTAATCCTAAGGACAAGAGATAGCTTATTTAGTGTAGTTAGGTCTCCTAGTTAGATACAATTTGTATTACTATATGTGTGTGTATATATATGGTGGTAGACATATACAGAGGGCAAGAAACATCAAAGAGATAAAAGAGGCAGCAACTCATTAACGTTGTTGTAGATTTCAGCTTTCCTTCATGTTCTATTATGGTATCAGAACCTAACACGGACTTATGGTCCACCTCTCAGACGACTATGGCTCAATGGAGCAAATCGTCTCCCTCACCTCTCACAACGTCCATCACTATATCTCGATAAAACTAACCTCTACAAACTACTTTTTCTAGAAAACACAAATTTCTACGTTTCTTCGAGGACAAGATCTTTTTGGCTATATTGATGGCAGTACCGTCTGCCCAACACCTCATATTGAAGGAAAAGATGGAGAGCAAGGTGTTGTTAATCCAGAATATCTTTGATGGATCAAACAAGATGAATTAATTGTGAGTCTCATCATCTCGTCTCTCTCTGAAGAAACGATTCCAATAATTATTGGACTATCCACATCAAAGGTTGTTTGGGATGCTCTTGCAGCTGCTTTCTCGTCTCCATCAAACACTAGAATCCTCAACCTTCATATGCAACTTCAAAACTTAAAACAAGATGATTTGAGCGTCACTCAATATCTTCACAAAGCCAAACTCCTTATTGATGAATTAGCTGCTGCTGGTCGTCCAATTTGTCTCCCTGATCAGAATATTTATATGTTTAAAGGTCTCTGGTGTGAATTCAAAGACATCAAAACCACTCTTTTGGCTCGTCAAGAACCCATTACTTTTGGTAAATTGCAGAGTCTTCTATTGAGCCATGAATTTATTCATGGTCAGGCCTTATCGTCACTCTCAATGTCACCCTCACCTATGCCAGACTCAGCTCGAAATTCCTCTGCAAATTTCAGCCAGCGGTCCTCTCAAAATGAGCGTCTATACAACCATAATAATCATAGAGGACGAGGCCGTAACAATAGGGGCCGAGGTGGTAATCGTGGTGGAAGACAAGGATATCGAGGAGGCTCATCTAATGGAAATCCATGGCCCTCACTTGACTCTCGCTCGTGATGTCAAATATGTAATGGTGTGAACCATCTCGCACCAAATTGTTTCCAGCGATACAATCACACAATCAACCCGGCCGCCTCAGCATATTTATCTCAACAGTCACAGCCTATCACTGATCAGAATTGGTATCTGGACAGCGGCGCAATACATCACATCACCCCCGATCTTTCTAACTTGCATCATGTTGAGGATTATAAAGGAATTGATCAAGTTCACATTGGAAACGGACAAGGGCTTCCTATTCATCACACTGGTAATTTCCTATTTTCTCATCCTTCTAAATCACTTGCGCTCAATAACATTCTTCATGTCCCTTCAATCACAAAATATCTACTCTCTGTTCAAAGATTTGCTTGAGATAATGACGTGTTTTTTGAATTTCATCCCTCTCATTTTCTTGTTAAGGATCGAGCATCCAGGATGCCTCTTCTTTCAGGTTGGAGTGATGATGGACTCTACTCACTCAATCTCCAACAATCCTACTCGAAATCATCCTCCAAGTCACCATCAACTTTCCTCTCAGCCAGGACGTCATCTGCGTGCTGGCATCTTCGCCTAGGCCATTGATCTTAGGAGTATTTATGCGCCTAATAACCAATTTATCTCATATATTTAGCTAAGTTTGAGAGCACTTTCTTAGTCGAAACTGAGATTTGAGAGTCTTTTGATGTCGTTTCCTCTAACCAATATGATTAGATGTTTCAGGTGAAAAACAAAGAAGAATGAGCAAAAATAGGGCACCTGGACAGAGGTCGGAAAATAGAAGACAAAGTTGCGGAGGAGAATGGCCAAGAAGCTGGAAATACACTAAGAGGGAGCAGCTCCGCGATGCGGAGCTGAAACTTGCATGCAGAAAAGGATTTCCACTTAACAGTAGAGTGCGCGTTGGGAGCGCGTGTCGCGAAGGAGATCCGTTTGTGTACAAATTGAGGTGAGGGAACAGGTCCACGTTGCGGACCTGGACACCAGAATTTGTCACATGTTTTATTTCAGACTATAAATAGTCTAGTTGTGTTATTTTATCATTATCCAGTTTTTAAAAGACGAGAAAGCATCGATTTGGGCGATTTGGCTAACACTTTCTAGGGTTTTTCTTCTACTCCTTCATTTTGGTAAACCCTTTTATGATCCATAAACATTATTTGATGATCTTTTGTTCTATGAGTAGCTAAATTCCCTTATTCTAGGGTTGTAGCTACGATTAATGGTACAATAGTATTTGTTTTTAGCATGAGATGGGTTTTCTTGTGATTTATGCTTACATTCTTGTTTAACTATTTTAATGACTGGTCTACATTAAAATAAACTCATTGTCCACTCTTGAATTCGGAAGATGAATAGAGGGATAAACCAAAGAACGTGAGAAGCGTGTTCATTCTAGAGTAAAGTTAGAGTGTTTCGTATATAGGATAGTCTTATACCTATGTACCGCACTTGATTAATATGCAATATGATAGCTTAATGCTCCGCCATTGGTCCATGCCTATCCCCACTCAATGATGTAGTTAGGCTATTGATGGTGGTAGGCGATTAGAGGTCGGGAGATCATGATCGTAAAATGAACCTTGCAAATCCATAATGACGTTAATCTATCGAATGCTAGGATAAATTAATATTATGTCGGAAATCGGGTTATGCTACAACCCTGGAATACTTTCCCATATTGTGAAATTCTCTTGTTTGAAACTGTTTGATTGTAGTAATTAATTTTTGAGATTGTTCAACTTAGTAGATATGTTTGTCACATAAGTAAATTTATTTTAAACATAATAAAGTTGTTATATGTTGATTTGAAGTCCTTTGGGTTCGATAATTCGGCTCGAAAGAGTCGTTGTACTACTTGAGTGACCACGTGCACTTGCGTGTGCTTTTGGATGCAACAAGTTTTTGGCGACGCTATCGGGAACTTTAAAATCGGCAGATATCTAATTTTCGAGTGTTTAAATTATTTGTACAAGTGTTGACAACTTGATCTTGGCTCTTCATTTTGCAGGTTGTGTCAGGTTTTCACACTGGATGACGACTAGGACTTGGTAGAGCCTCTAGCTGAACCGGAGAGATTTGTTCACTATCAGAGAAGGCAAAGAAGACTCACTTATCATGTTCCTCTTGTGGCTAGTGAACCAGAAACTTCAGAAGAAAGGAAGGATCAAGACCCACCTGCAGTGATTGGCAGAAATGAAAGTGAGAGATGTGGCAATCCTACAGACCACCAATATTGCCTCAAGCATTGAGAAACCTGCACCTGGTGGGAGGTTTGAATTGAAGCAAAACATGGTGCAATTATTGCACTCAAACGGGCAGTTCACTGGTCTATCTCATGAGAACCCACGAGTACATATTCAGAACTTCCTCGAGATTAGTGACACATACACCCCAACTGGAGTAAACTCTGATTATGTGAGGCTTACATTATTTCCCTTTTCTCTGCTAGGGAAGCAAAAAGATGGCTGAACTCTAAGCCCATAAATTCCATAACAACTTGGGATGATCTTGCTCAGAAGTTCTTGATAAGGTTTTTCCATCTGGGAAAACAGCTAAGCTGGGAAGTGATATATTAAGCTTCTGACAGAAAGGAGGAGAAAACTTGTACCAAGCTTGGGACAGGTTTAAGTCCCTGCTGTTAAGTTGTCCACATCATCCTAACGAAGTGTTGGTCCATACCTTCATTGAAGGGTTAGAACCAAACACAAAAATCTTACTTGATTGTGCTCCAGGTGGTCAAGCTTTGGATAAGACATATGCTGAGTTGTTTACATTGCTTAATAAAATTTCACAGGGTAACCCCGAGTGGAATGGAGGAGGATCTAAACCGGTCGTACAGAAGACTACTGGAGTGTTGGAAATGGATGCAATGACAGCTTTGACCACACAGATTTCAGCAATGCAGAATATGATAACTACTTATTTCAGCAATATGCCACTAGGACAACAACAAGCTCAAGTTAATATGGTGCAACAACCACAAGCTTGGTGCGAAGTATGTGGAGGTGGAGATCACAGTGCTTAGGTATATGGAGCAAACCCAGAATCTGTTCATTTTGTAGGTAATGCTCAGCGAGGAGGAAATCAGCAGAACTATGGAAATACTTACAACCCAAGCTAGCAGAATCACCTAAATTTTTCATGGGGTGGTAACCAAAACCAACATCAAGGACAGAACCAATACAAGCCATAGGGTAGTGGACAACATTACAATCAGCAAAGCCATGGAAACCAACAAAACCATGGAAACCAGCAGGCTGCCAAGTAAGGTGATATAAGTGTGGAGGACATGCTAAAACAAATCATGGTTGATCAAGCTAAATTAGCAGCAGATGTTTGAAACAACCAACTAGCAACTTAGAATTTGGAGAAGCAGTTTGGGTAGTTTGCTAGTGCCTAAAATTCCAGACCACAAGGGGGGTTTGCCCTTAAATACCGATCCAAACTCGAAACAAGTAAATGTTGTGAGTACTCGGAGTGGTTGTCCATTGGAGGAGGTAATGCCAAAGGCAAAAGCTGCTAAAGAAAAAGAAAAACAAGTACATGAAGCAGAACCAAGTGAGCAAAGTGTGAATGAGGAGCCAAAAGCAAAACCACCTCCTCCATTCCCATAGAAATTCAAAAAGCAAAAGGAGGAGGAATGTTTCGGTAAGTTTATTGAATTACTCAAACAGGTACATGTTAACTTGCCTTTGATTGATGTGTTGCAGGGCATTCCTAACTATGCCAAATATGTGAAAGATGTGGTAGCAGACAAGAGTAGATTGGTTGAGTATGCAACAGTAGCACTCACGAAAGAGTGCAGTTCTAGGATCCAGAATAGGCTCCGAACTAAGTTGAAAAATCCAGGGAGTTTCACTATTCAGATAAAAATTGGTAAGTGTATTGAGGCAAGGGGGTTGTGTGATTTGGGCACAAGTATTAATTTGATGCCTACGTGCATATTTCTCAATTGGGACTAGGAAGGCCCAAGTCCACAACCATTATGTTGCAGTTTGTGGACCGTTCGATGGCAAGACCAGATGACGGTATTGAAGATGTCTTGGTTCAAGTGGGAGCTTTAATTTTCCCTGTAGACTTTGTCATTTTGGATTTTGAGCCTGACCCAGAGGTCCCATTTATTTTGGGACACCCATTCCTAGCAACCGGAGGTGCATTAATTGATGTGGCGGTCAGTAGACTAACATGAGGGCTCATGACAAAGTCGAGGTATTTGATGTTTACAAGGCAATGAAGAGGAGTTGTCAGCAATTACAGTCATTGATGAGGAAATAGCAGCTAAATATGTTGAAGCTCGAGACCCTTCAGAGAAAGTATTAATTGGGCACGACATTGAGGGAGATGCTGAAGCCCAGGAGTTGGCTAACGTTCTAGATGTCTCGAATGTGAGTATGCTTCGCAAGTTTGTGGAGCTATTAAATAGAGTCTTGGGACCACCTTCCAAGTCTTCAATTGAGGAAGCACTAAAGTTGGAGTTAAAGGTTCTCCCTTCTCATCTCAGGTATGCGTTCTTAGGTGCCAATGAATCTTTACCTGTAATTCTTTCTACTGCTTTGTCTGAATTGTATGTTGAGGCATCTCTGAAAATATTGAGGAAGAGGAAAAACGCGATAGGCTGGCAGATGGCTGACATACATGGCATCAGCCCAGCTTTATGCATGCACAAGATATTTATGGAAGAGGGTCACAAGTCAAGTGTGCAACCTCAACGCAGACTAAACCCAGTGATGAAAGATGTGGTGCTCAAGGAAGTGATTAAATGGCTAGATGCGGGTATTGTATATCCGATTTCAGACAGCAAGTGGGTCAGCCTAGTTCAGTATGTGCCTAAAAAAGGAAGTATGACGGTGATCACCAATGAAAAAAATGAGTTGGTTCCAACCAGGACAGTGACAGGGTGGCGAATATGCATGGATTACAGGAAATTGAATGAGGCCACCATAAAGGATCACTACCCGGTTCCTTTTATTGATCAGATGTTAGATAGGTTAGCTGGGAAAGAATATTATTATTTCTTGGATGGCTATTCAGGATACAACCAAATTGTGATTGCACCAGAGGACTAGGAGAAAACTACAGTCACTTGTCCGTATGGGACATATGCTTTCAAGCGAATGTTGTTTGGGCTATGCAATGCTCCAGCCACCTTCCAAAGATGCATGATGACTATCTTTCATGATATGGTTGAAGATTTTGTGGAGATATTCATGGATGACTTCTCAGTCTTTGGGGAGTCTTTTGATAGGTGTTTGGAAATTTTGGACAGGGTGCTGGCTAGATGCGAGGAAACTAATCTTGTCCTAAACTAGGAAAAATGTTATTTCCTAGTGAAGGAAGGGATTGTATTGAGCCATAAGGTGTCAAATAGAGGGCTGGAAGTTGATCGTGCCAAAGTGGAATTTATTGAAAAGCTACCTCCCCCAATCTCTGTAAAAGGGGTGTGAAGTTTTTTGGGTCATGCTGATTTCTACAAAAGATTCATCAAGGATTTCTCTAAGACTACAAGACCCATGTGCAGTCTCCTAGAGAAGGAGATGAAATTTATATTTGATGAGCAGTGCATTCAAGCTTTTGAAGCTTTGATTAAGAAGTTGATTCAATCTCCAATCCTAACTTCCCCAAATTGGGAGCTTCCTTTTGGACTAATGTGTGACGCAAGTGATGTGGCTGTGGGAGTAGTGTTGGGGCAAAGGAAAGTGAAGGTGTTTCACTCAATATATTATGCAAGCAAAACACTGGATGCAACCCAAACCAACTACACAATGACTGAAAAAGAAATGCTAGCCTTGGTCTATGCTTTTGACAAATTTAGATCTTACCTGGTAGGGACTAAAATTGTTGTTTATACTGACCATGCAGTTATCATGTACTTGTTCAACAAGAAGGATGCAAAGTCATGGTTAATCAGGTGGATTCTATTGCTGCAAGAGTTTGACATAGAGATCAAGGACCGAAGAGGTTCTGAAAATTAGATTGCATATCACTTGTCAAGACTGGAAAGTTCGTCACATGTGGGAGAGCAAGGTCAGATTTAGGAAGAGTTTCCTGATGAACAACTATTGGCGCTAGAGGTGACCGAACTACCATGGTATGTAGACATTGTTAATTATTTGGTTAGTGGATTGTTTCCAACCGGTGCAACCACATACCAAAAGAAGAGGTTGATTTATGATGCTCGGTTCTACATATGGGATGAGTCTTATCTCTTCAAGAAAGGGCCTACATATGGGATGAGTCTTATCTCTTCAAGAAAGGGCCGGACAAAATGATGAGGAGGTGTGTGCCTGAGTCTGAGATGAGAAAAGTGATGGATAGTTGCCACTCGTCCGCATATGGGGGTCATCATGGAGGTGAGCGCATTGCACATAAGGTGCTCCAATCAGGTTTCTGGCCTACTTTGTTTAAAGATGCTGCAGAGTATGCTAAAAATTGTGATCAATTCCAGAGAATGGGGTCTATTTCCAGACGACATAAGATGCCTTTGCATAACATCTTAGAGGTTGAAATATTTGATGTATGGGGAATCGACTTCATGGGACCATTCCCTCCATCAAATGGAAATCAATACATACTCGTGGCTATGTACTATGTGTCAAAGTGGGTTGAAGCAGTGGCTTTGCCGACTAACAATGCTAAAGTGGTGCTGAAGTTTTTGAAGAAGCACGTTTTCACTCGATTTGGAACTCCTAGAGCAATAATCAGTGATGGAGGGACGCACTTCATAAATCAATTAGTGAAGAATATCTTAGCTAAATATGGAGTCAGACACAAGGTAGCTACATCATACCACCCTCAAACTAGTGGCCAGGTAGAAGTGTCAAATAGGAAAGTGAAGCAGATTCTACAGAAAACAGTGAATGCCCAAAGGAAAGATTGGGCAATAAAGCTTGATGATGCATTATGGGCATACAGGACCGCTTATAAGACACCAATAGGGACTTCTCCCTATCACTTGGTGTTTGGTAAAGCGTGTCACCTTCTAGTTTAATTAGAACATCAGGCTTACTGGGTAATGAAGAAGTTGAACTTGGACTTGGAACTAGTCGGGAGAAAAAGGATGGGTCAGCTACATGAATTGGAGGAATTCAGACTCCATGCTTATGAAAATGCTAAGCTCTATAAGGAGAAGACTAAATGATGGCATGATAAGCATATTGTGCCTCGACTTTTTGAGCCTGGGCAAAAGGTATTATTGTTTAACTCTAGATTGAGGTTGTTTCCAGGTAAGTTGAAGTCAAAATGGAGCGGACCATTTGAGGTGGTGCGCATGACCGACCACGGTGCTGTAGAGTTGTGGAATGAAGATAAGCAATCCACATTTATTGTAAATGGACAGAGGGTGAAGCATTAGTTATTTCAGACAAGAGGTCGATCGAGAAGAAGAAAGTTTGGAGTTGAGCAATGAATGAGGGGGAGCTGAGTCGTGCCGCGACGTTCAATCAAGTGTTACTCGAGAGGCAACCCGGACTTTGTATTTTAGAATATATTTGCGTTGTATTTTTGTTTGATAGGTTAGTTTGGTTTAATTTTAGTTATAGGTTATTTCATTTATCTTAAAAGCTGTAATTTGTAAAAAAAAAAAAAAAAAAAAGAGGAATTTTGGGCGTAACCAGTGGAGTCCGTGACCTACCGCGTCACGGACGTGTTCCCACCATGTAATGAACGCCCCATGGGAAGATGCAAAATCGTGAAGGCAAGGTCGTAACAACTCCGCGTCGTGGATATGTTGCTGGTAATTAGGAAACTTATGAAGAATTAATAGTGCAGTCCGTGACCTCACCGCGTGGTGGACTTGTTCCCACTTCACATAAGTTCTTCCGTGTGACGAAGAAAAAGACACAAGGCATGTCTGCGACATCTCCGCATCGCGGACCTGGTAAGTTTTCAGGTATTTTTATTTAAAAGTTGGGTTTTACCCGACTAATATGATAAAACCCGACCCCCATTCCCTTTTAATCCCCAAATCTGTCCCTTAAACTCTATTTTCTCTTCTAAATTTCTTTCTTCTCCTTTCCCCTTCAACCCTTACTCCTTCCAAGAACAACTCCGTGTCGCGAAGTAGGAATTTCTCACCAAGTTCATCAATTTTTATGGGTCTAAGCACGCAAGGTATGTATTCTATTAGTTTGTTTCTTTGTTTGGGATGATTTACTAAAGCTAGGGCAAGTATTCATGTGGGTGATGGGTGGGTTGTTTTAGTATGTTGAAATTGTAGTTCTTTGTGGTTTGCTACATAGTTATTGCTATTCATGGTGGTAAAATTGGTTGAAATTCATTTGGTTGCTTATAGCTAGGAAGACTTTGTAGGGGTGAATTAACAATTGGGGTTTGTGAAACTAGGTGATGAGGAAAGTTGCTGAAGGAGAAAGATGTTTGTTGGTTCGAATTCTTGAGTAGAATCAAAATAATACGGGTTGTACGGTTAAAATGGGGTGAATTGTGTGAATCATATACTAAAAATAATATTGGGAAGTCTGACTACCGTGTTATTTGTGAAGTTGTGCTTGAAAATAAGTGTGGGTTGGGCCTCCAGTATTGAGTCTCATCAACTGATGTGATATTTGTCTGATTGCAGGATAACATATCTAGCACACAAAGGTCGGGCAAAGCGGTGGCGTCTAGCAGCCGTAAGAGAGTAAGGACGGGCACAACCATTCCCCCAGCACCCGCAGTCCCAAGAG
Organism: Solanum pinnatisectum; assembly: GCA_035578085.1. Taxonomy (NCBI): domain Eukaryota; kingdom Viridiplantae; phylum Streptophyta; class Magnoliopsida; order Solanales; family Solanaceae; genus Solanum; species Solanum pinnatisectum. Next base: position 476,078 of record JAWPEI010000051.1, read on the forward strand.
GATAGACTCAACGACATGGGGCCAAGGCAGTCACATCTGAGGTCAAGAAGTGGTATAAATCACACACCGAAGCCAAGTACTTCTCGGATGTGATACTTGATGACGTCCAATTAGAGAGAGAGTTCCCACGTATTATGCGTCGCCTACAAGAGTTGCACATGGGATTCATCTTTCAAGGTCCATCAGAGTGCAATGTTAGTGTGGTGCGGGTATTTTATGCAAATTGGAAACCCAATGCCCGTTCTCACTTTATAACAGTGCAAGGCGTAGAGGTCCCTCTGACACCTTCAGCTATAAATCAAATATTGGGGACTACATATACCCCTTATGATGTTTTTATGGGGATCAATATCAGTCCTCCATATCAGCAGATTCGACATGCTTTGTGTGGGGCGTAGTCCACTGTGAAATGGATTTGGCAAGGGCACCGTGGCTATCACCAGTCATATCCTTATGCTCACATGAATCAGGAAGCTCGGGTGTGGTTAAAAATTGTCATGAATTATTTGATACTAGGGCTGCATTTTACCGAGGTGACGAGAGATCGAGTATGCTTGGTCTATGCTCTAATGAAGGACCTACCCATCAATGTAGGAACGGTGCTAAAATCGGCCATGCGCAAGGCTAGAGTACATCGAGGTTGAAGGTATGCTTTTGGGGGATTAATCACTAATTTGTGTAGGCGAGCTGGAGTTCCAGAGGAGAGCGTGGACTACATGGCACCTTCACCACGCCCCTAGATGTCACAAAGACAAAGGGGCCGGAGCACCTGCATGGACCTACCCTCACTACCGCTGAGCGAAATAGGAGAGATGATATGATCACAGCGCGCATGTTTGGATTGGGAATGTTGCGTCATAGAAATGGATGCTGAGCTTTGAGTCAGGAGCAGCTGGACGAAATTGCAATGAAGTACCCCCTAAATGTACATGCTGAGGCATTACTGGGACTTGGACATGCATTTCTGGAGCCCGTATGGGATGATGTTCCAACTGATGAGGACAAGAGGCGAACCATGTCGGATTGTGAATCCAATTATGATGCAGAGAAGGGTGACCTTTTGGCTCTTGAGGGCACCAGCGGTGATGCCGACATGGATGAATGATTAGGGAAGTACACCCGCTCTACTTTGTTTTCATTTTGGATTGTGTCACACCGGGGACAGTGTTGCCTTTTTAAGTGTGGGGTGGGAGTACTATATTGGTGTAAATAGTTTTGTTTTGTTGTTGCTATTTTCATTTTGGGTTCCTTGGAAGTTGTTTTCAGTTCTTTGGCCAAGGACAGTCCCGTTGAACCATATAAAAAAAGAGAAAATTTTGTTTCTTAGGATTGAGTTAGTGTCATAGTTGATGATAGATGGATGACGACCATCTTAAGGGCAGTTTTCGTCATTTGGGTCTGTAGGATTGGCTTTTGGCTAAGGCTGCGCAACTGCTTTGAGTTAGAATGAAAGTTGAAAACATTGGATGACTTTGTGTTGAGACATCTAGGCTCTTTTATGTGACTCTAAATGGCGTGTGCTTAAAATGAATTTGTGTCAGTGGTTGGGAAGTAGTTTGCAATGATCAATTCTGAGTTGAATATCTGCCAGGTGTATCATATTGTGTATTCCTTGCCACTAATTAAGGTCCAAAACTTGCCTAGTGTGTCTGCATAGCGAAAAAGAGGATAAGGAGTTTGGGAAATGATATAGGCATTTCTTTGATAGCCCTGATTGTGCTTTCCTATACCCACCTTGATGTATATCCTTAGTTAACCCCTTTGATCCTTGAACTTACTCTTTGGTAGCCTAATTTGAAGCTAATGTCATTCCTTCTCTGACCTATAAATTTGATCCAAAAAGATCCTAAGCGCTTTGTGTGAAAAATAGTGAAGGAAACGAAAGTGAGGGGCAAGCCCTAACATAAGTCTGGCTCGTATAAAATAATAATAATTAAAAAAAATAAAAAAATAAAAAAAATTGTTGAATGAATTTAGAATAAAAATGGTGGGAAAAAGTGAATGTTAAGTGCCTTACAACAAAGGGCCAAATGGTTTCGAGAAAAGGGACATAAGGAGGTTATTAAAAGAAGGTCTAAAAATGAAGTTTATCTTGTATTAAAGCGCTTGGGAATGCAGTCACTATTTATATCCAAAAATAGTTCCTACCTATCCCCCAGCCTACATTACAACCTTTAAAAGACCTAATTGATCTTGAACTTCCGTATTCTCAAAAGTAGTGATGCAGTACACTAAGGGCAGGCCTATGGTTCGTTGGTTGTGGCATGTGAATTCTTTCGAGAGTGTGAGAGAAATTTTCTTCCCACACCCTTTATTGTATGAAAATTTTATGTGTGAGTAAGTCAGGGTGTTAATTTGTGGTGAGGGCACATGTTTAATGAGGTCTGATAACTAATATATCTGTGGATCCAAAAATTGTGCATAAGTTTGTTGCGTTATAAGAGTCTATTCTTGAGGCTGGATTGTCTTGCTCGAGTTGTCCTGATGAATGCATAGTATTTGCCTTGTTGTTGTGAAGCTACTGTAGTTGTTGTGGCCAAAGCTGAAATGCCATTAAAGGGAAGTGTAGTAGAGTCGTTGGATGTTTGAATGTGTGGAAGTGTTCGAGGACGAACAAAGCTTTAAGTGTGGGGTGGTGATCTTAGGCGTATGTATGCACCTAATAACCAATTTATCCCATATATTCAGCTAAGTTTGAGAGCACTTTCTTAGTTGGAACTGAGATTTGAGAGTCTTTTGATGTCGTTTCCTCTAACCAATATGATTAGATGTTTCAAGTGAAAAACAAAGAAGAATGAGCAAAAATAGGGCACTGGACAGAGGTCGGAAAATAAAAGATGAAGTTGCGGAGGAGAATGGCCAAAAAGCTAGAAAATACACTAAGAGTGAGTAACTCCGCGACACGGAGCTGAAACTTGCATGCAAAAATGGATTTCCACTTAACAGTGGAGTGCGCGTTGGGAGTGCGTCGCGGAGGAGATCCGTTTGTGTATAAATTGAGGTGAGGGAACAAGTCCGCGTCGCGGATCTAGACACCAGAATTTGGTCATGTGTTTTATTTCAGACTATAAATAGTCTAGTTGTGTTGTTTTATCATTATCCAGTTTTTAAAAGACGAGAGAGCATTGATTTGGGCGATTTGTCTTAACACTTTCTAGGGCTTTTCTTCTACTCCTTCATTTTGGTAAACCCTTTTATGATCCATAAACATTATTTAATGATCTTTTGTTCTATGAGTAGCTAAATTCCCTTATTCTAGGGTTGTAGCTACGATTAATAGTATAATAGTATTTATTTCTAGCATGAGATGGGTTTTCTTGTGATTTATGCTTACATTCTTGTTTAACTATTTTAATGACTGATCTACATTAAAATAAACTCATTGTCCACTCTTGAATTTAGAAGATAAATAGAGGGATAGACCAAAGAATGTGAGAAGCGTGTTCTTTCTAGAGTAAAGTTAGAGTGTTTCGTATATAGGATAGTCTTATACCTATGTACCGCGCTTGATTAATATGCAATATGATAGCTTAATGCTCCGCCATTGGTTCATGCCTATCCCCGCTCAACGATGTAGTTAGGTTGTCGATGGTGGTAGGTGATTAGAGGTCGGGAGATCATGATCGTAAAATGAGCCTTGCAAATCCATAATGAGGTTAACTTATCGAATGCTAGGATAAATTAATATTATGCTGGAAATCGGGTTATGATACAACCCTAGAATACTTTCCCATATTGTGAAATTCTCTTGTTTGAAACTGTTTGATTGTAGTAATTAATTTTTGAGATTGTTCAACTTAGTAGATATAAACAAATTTCTGAAATTGTTTGTCACATAAGTAAATTTATTTTAGACATAATAAAGTTGTTATTTGTTGATTTGAAGTCCTTTGGGTTTGATAATCCAACTCAAAAGAGTCGCTATACTACTTGAGTGACCACGTGCACTTGCATGTGCTTTTGGACGCAACTGTCATCCCCACAAACTAGTGCTCCACCAAGTCTTACAGAAGCATAGTTTACCTTGTTTTAGTTTCAATTTTAATCATATTTGTAGTGATTGTCAACTCGGCAAGTCACAAAAGTTACATCTTCCAATTTCAATTAATAAAAGTTCATCTATTTTACAACTCTTATTTGTCGATGTTTGGGGTCCTACCCCTCATTTATCTTTTGAAGGTCAAAAATATTTTCTTGTCTTTGTTGATGATTTTTCCAACTTTATCGGGGATTTCCAATGAAATTGAAATCGGAAGTTGCTTCCATTTTCCTCCAATTCAAGTTGCCTGTGGAAAATTAATTTAACACTAAGATTAAGTCAATCCAATCAAATTGGGGTGGTGAATTTCGTGCTCTATCTCCCATCCTCTCTTAGTTCGGTATCTCTCACCGAGTTTCTTTTCCTCACACACATGAACAACAAGGCAAAGTTGAATGCAAACATCGTCATATAGTTGAAACGGGCTCAAGCCTCTTAGCTCACAGTTCTTCTCCTTCCCGTTACTGCCAATTCGCAGTTGATACAGCCGTATATCTAATAAATCGTCTCCCTTCCCCCTCGAACAACAACAAATCTCTATTTGAACTTGCATTCCATGACTATAATCTTCTAAAAGCCTTTGGGTGCCTCTGCTTTCCTTACATTCGCCCTTATAATAAACATAATTTTGACTTTTGTAGTGTGCCATGTGTTTTTCTTGGGTACAGCTCTAAACACTATGGATATCACTGCCTTGATAGAGCCTTTGGCCGCCGATATATAGCTCGACATGTTCGCTTTGATGAAACCACATTCCCTTTTGCTTCAATATCGATCCTAGGTCCACATCCATCAACTCTATCCAACTCAATACCTTGGGCATCCTCTTCGATCTCCTTACCAAATAATTTATCTACTACCACTCCAAATTCACCCCTGCTTGCGTCTACTACTCCTGCCACATCCTCCTTTAAATCTTCGTTATCCATTTCTTCAAGTCCCTCGACCAAATCTCCATCTAATACGCTGAGTTCTTCCTTGTGATTGCCAACAATTCCTCTAGTTGTTGATCCCACTGGCTACCCATTGTTACCCTAGACTACTCCTCCCACTGTACAAACTCCCTCTTAACCGGTGGACCCACCTCAACGCACTCATCATATACGACTTCGTCATATGCCTCCATCATCTAATTTATCTACTGTCACAACTTCCAATTCATCATCTTCCCTTCCTGTTGAACCTACTAGCTTTACTGAGGCAAATAAACACAACGTTTGGCGGAATGCTATGTCATCTGAGATGAATTCCCTGTTACGCAATGGTACTTGGACCCTTGTACCTTATAATTCATCCATGAACATGTTAGGCAACAAGTGGGTTTTTCGAATTAAGAAAAATTCTTTAGGCAACATTGAGCGTTACAAAGCTCGCTTAGTTGCCAAAGGATTTCATCAGATGGAGGGTCATGACTATTTTGAAACATTTAGCCCAGTTGTCAAACCTGCCACTATTCGAGTTGTTCTCACTATTGTTGCTTCTCAAGGATGGCAACTACGCCAATTAGATGTCCATAATGCCTTTTTACATGGTCACCTCCAGGAACGAGTGTTCATGGCTCAACCTGCTAGCTTTGTTCACCCGTTATTTCCCAACCATGTTTGTCGACTAAAGAAATCACTCTATGGTCTCAAACAAGCGCCACGAGCATGGTATATGTGCCTTCACCAATTTCTCATGGCTGTTGGGTTTTATCCTTCTAAAATTGATACGTCTTTGTTTGTGTATCGGTATCATGGAATCACGATATATCTACTTGTCTATGTCAATGGTATTATTGTTACCAGCAACCATCCCTCCTCTCTCGAATCTATTATTTCAAAGTTAGGGGCTGAATTTCTATTTGTGATTTGGGATGCTTACGCTTCTTTCTAGGCGTTGAAGTGACCCACACTACAAACAGACTTTATCTTTCTCAACATCGATACACTGCAGACTTGCTATCTAGGGCCTCAATGCAAAATTGCAAATCTGTGCGTACACCTATGGCACCGAATACTAAGCTTCATGTGGGTGATAACTCTCTGTTTGATGATCCTACGTTATATCATACTATTGTTGGGGCTTTACAGTATGTCACATATGTGTGTGTGTATATATGGTGGTAGACATATACAGAGGGCAAGAAACATCAGAGAGATAAAAGAGGCAGCAGCTCATTAATGTTGCTGCAGATTTCAGCTTTCCTTCATGTACTATTAATACTTATCTAAATAAATTCGTTTCAAATAGTAAATTGTGAAAACCAAAAGTTATAATAATTCATGAAATAAGAATTCTCAAATTATAAATTTAAGTTAATATTATTATATTTTAAATATCCGGGCACGAATACTAGTTATGGTTAAGGAAAAGAGTGCAACACATATTTCACCACACCCACCCCCCCCCAAATGAAATCTTTACTTGATATCTCAGAGACTATGCATTCTAATGATGTTGACAATGCCTTATTGAATAAGTTTGCAAGATTATCAGTTGAACGAATCTTTTGAACGTCTATCTCACCACAAGATCATGTGTGAAATTTTTTTCCGTGAAATATGTTTTGTCCGGTCTCCTTTGATTGTATCTTCCTTTCAATCGAGCTATAAATGCAACATTATTTTCGTATGTGGTGACTGAAATATCTCTTTCTAAAGAAAAAACACATATTTCCTGAATATGATGGGTCATTAATCCCAACCAAACACAGTTTCGACTTACTTCATAGATGAATATTATTTCTGTATGATTTGAAGAAGTGGCTCCTGGTGTTTGGTTCATTTAATGCCAATATATTATTGTGCCTCAACATGTAAACAAGTAGCCCATTTGCGATCAAGCTTTATGCGGATCGATAATGCATCTACTTAATCAATAATTTCTGACTCAGAGATTGATCATGCCAATTTTGCTGAAGTTCGTCTCTTTTTCTCAAAGGAAATTTCACATCTTCTATGTGTTGAGTCACTTGCTTTGTTAGTTTCTTGAATGACAATTCCTCCACATAACGAAAGTTATGTAGATCAAATAATCTTATAGCATTTGCATAACCAATAATATGTAAGTGCACCAACTACACTAATACATGATATTTAAAATTATTTCAATTAAATTGGAATTGTTCTTTTTTATGTTAAACAATCTCACAACCATTGGGGCACTCAATGAAATTGCTTTAAGACCTTTTAAATCCTTCAATAATTTTCATATAACCTTCATCGTGTAGCTGGATATGACAATCATTATATATATTCAAGTAAAAGTAAGAACTCTAATGATACAATAATAACTAAGTAATGCACTATGGGGCAAAGATGAGAAAGTAAATTTAAGAGGTGTAATTAAGCGATTTTAAGAGTGACTAACTTTGAGTAGTAATCATAAGAAAGTTTACATCCACTATTTATAGAAACTTATACCTTATCATTCATTTTATAATTTCTTACTTAATTTTTTTAATTTAATAATATTTCACATTATTTTTAAAAATAGTGTAGTACATGATTTTGTATCATGTGCAATGCACGTGCGTCAAAACTAGTTGTCAAATTGAAACAAGCCTCATTTCATTCATCACAGAAGAATATATTAAACTTTCATGAAAATCATTTATCCCCCGAGGTATAAGTCGTGCTTTATTTCTTATGGTTATACTTTCGCTCAATGATTCATTTGTATCACACTTATATTATATCTTGATCTATGGTTTATAAGTACAAAAACATCACTTTTCTAAGTGACATAAAATATACTTGAATAGTGGCATTTTATTTGACCAATCATTTATCTGTCCACACTATATGACAAATTTGAGTTCAAGAATGTCGTTACCATCTATATCATTGATCGCTATTTCATATCAAAGATATTGTTGATGATCATTTGATTTGGTTCAAATACGACATAACTTATTGAGATCTCTTCATTTTTTTTTCATCATTTCAGGTGCCTAAACCTTCGCTAAGGTTTTATTAAGTGTTATATCATGATCATGATGCTTCTTTAAAACACTTGTCTCGTTATTCTGATCATTTGCTCATCTCCTTCTTCAAGAAATTTTATCTTTGTAATCGATTGATCTATCACTCTACATGCATGCCATTGGTTTTGTCCTTCAAGGACTTCATTTTGGAGCATTTCTAGCTGGGTGATAAGATAGGGTCAACAAATATATCTGACAATTGTTTGCGATATTTTACAAATGAATTATCTTCTGAACTTCAAGTTTAAAATTTTTAATGAGTATCTAGATAATTCCTCTCACTCATAATTTTCAGCTTCCAATCATCTTTCCCATTATGTTAGAAAATATAAGATTCACCCCAACCTCATTTGGGGGTCCATCTTTGTGTGTGATGGAGCAATTAAATCAGATATAACACATTCAAAGTTTAGGTGTAAATTATTTAGTTTCTGACTCTGAACCAACTGTGATAGAGAAACTTTGTTAGTTAGATTTGTTTACAAAATTGACTGGAGTAAGAAAAAATATTATTAAAGAAATGTCACTTTCTCCCATATTTAAACTTTGAATGTATTTTGAAATGTTTTAATGATCAATGATCATTTTGATCTCAAAATATAAGTAACTCTATGACAATATATATTAATAATTCAAAAACACTTGTCCTATGTTTGTTCAATTATAATTATTTACCGCAAAGCTTTAATTTAGTAATATTAATTCTATTTTACAACATCATATACTATATATACGATACATACGTGCAACACACGTGTGTGAAACTAATATATATATATATATATATATATATATATATATATATATATATATATATATATATATATATATATATATAAGTAGAAAAAAAAATGTCATTCTTTGATAAATGTTAATATATTTGAATTATAAATACACATTTTAAGTTTAATATAAATAAAGTGGAACTACATGGAAGACATATATAAATTATAATAAAAAAAATAATTGTTAGAAAAATATGTAGTCATCCTTTTTTGAAAGAAAAAATCAACAGAAGCTAATCTTAAATAAATAAGTGAAATATCTCTATGTTTTATAATGTGTTTGCCCAAGTACTCTTCTCTAAAATAAATAAGGAACATGATACATCCAAATGATTTTAAACAAATTTATAAAGCCATCATTATTCAATTTCAACAACACATATTTATGAAGTTGCTTTGCGCTTTAATAAAAAAAAATTACCATAAAATTTATCAGTTCTTGATAAACAAGCAGCAAGAACCAAAACTAAAAGTTTGAGGAAAATAATTTGAATAACTAATAAAGTTGGAGAACGAGAGAGACTTGATTCTAAAAAATATGGAGGACAATTTTTTCTGAAAATAAAAGTGTCTTTAAAAGAGTCATAATGAGAATAAGACTATGTCACATATTTGATTCATTCACATTCTTTCCGACAAATTAAGAAATTTTTAAGTAGAAAAAACAAACGCACTTAATTACCTAATGCCTGAACCATTCAGATTCAGACCTCTATTAAGTGCAAAGAAATGATACCTAAATCCCTCTTAGTACTATAGGGATTCAAAGTGTAACACCCCAGAAAATTTTGAGCTAAGACTCGAACCATCCTTTGTTATGAGTAGGATTTTACCAAGGAATTCAAAATTTCTTAAGTGTTAAGGTCACTAGATGTAGCACCTTGAGTTCCAAAAAGAACTAAAGAGAGTTCATTCAAGTTATTCCTAAGTTCTTCTAAGTTTTGGGTCAACTTCAAACGACCATAACTCTCAGTACAAGATTAGTTAGGTGGGTCATAAGATATCCGATGAAAGGTATTTGAATTATCTTTCCAACACCATCGATTTTGCTAAGTTTCGAGTTCAAATGAGTGAGATATGCCCTTTTGAAGTCAGACTGTCCAAATAAGGGAAGTTACCCGAAAATAGTAAGGGGTATTTTGGTCTTTTCCTTACCTAATCATATTTACTTCATTTTTAGTAAGGTTTTAGGGGTCTAATATGATTAGTTTCAGTTTTATAATCCTAATATACGCCTAGGGTTTTAGTTGAGAGTTCAAGAAGAGAAGAGAAGAGAAAAGACGAGAAAAGAGGAAAGGATCAAGGCGTTCGTCGAGGTTCTTGAGTTTTGTTGCGGATTTTCGGCATGGTTTTGATCCCTAAGAGGTATGTAAGTTTTCATAGTGTTTGGTTCATTCACCCACAAGCCAATCATGAGTTTCTTTTACGAATTTCATCCATAAGTTTGAGTTTGTTGAGTTCTTGATAAGTGTTCTTGAAGTTCATTTTGAATCTTGTTTTGTTGGGGTTTTGATGATTCTTAGATGAAATTTAGTGATTTGAGGGTTTGAGTGGATTAGAGTTCACTTATGTTGAGTAATCGAATCCAAGTGATTAGGGAAGAAATCGTTCGATTCTAGGCGAGTTAGGGTGAGAAAACGAGCAAAGAAGTTCATCTGGTTTTTTGGGTTGGGGCCTGGTGCCTCGCACAATCCAGTGCACCCCAAATCCTCTTTTGTAGTTTAGGGGCTGGCGCCCCGCACCACTTAGTGCACTAGGGTCGCCTACCCCGTCCATTTTGCAGTCTGTTGCTCCGTTTGAGTTCTTTTAAAGTGTGCCTTCACTCCCTTTTGATTCTAATTATTCTAAACTACTTCTAAAAACTAGAAATCATTCATACATATGAATCATAACCTTGCATTCATAATTCAAATTCAAGGTAGATTTAATAGTTAAGTTTTGAGAGTTCTTCCGAATATTTTGAGAAAGTCCCTTTGAGTCTTTTTGAGAAGTCTTATACAATTTCTAATAACTTGTTTCAAGACTTGAGCAAGTGAGTATGAGAATGAGGAGAATATATTCATGAGTCTATTTTATCATCACGAGATCCTTTATATCATGAACCATAACTCGTGAATTCATGAGAGAGTTAAGAGTAGAGTTCAAGAAAGTCTTTGAGTCCAATTATGAATCCTTTGAGGCTATCGATTTGAACTACGTTTTAAGGAAGTAAGTATGAGAATGAGAAGAGTTGTATACATTAGTTTCATAATGTTCTTTAGACCCTTAACTCGAGTCGTTCGTGTTAATAAATTCTGCATGAACTCCATACATTGAGTGTCTTCGAGAAGAGTAACATCTTCCAGTTCTAAGTCTTTTAGCATTGAGTTCCTAATTATTTTGAGATTATATTCCTACTTATGAGACTACTACATGTTACCCATGAAGCCCTTGAGTTGAATTGTTCATGCCCATAATTCCGCATGAACCCTATGTGTCGAGTAGTCTAGGGAGTTCTTAGAGTCTTTTCAAGAAGTCTTTTACAAATACTTTAAACTTGTTTTAAGACTTAAGCTTTGAGCTGAGTAAGATGTAACAAATGAAGCTCTTTTTCTTCAAAAGAGTATATGGGAACTAAGTATTCCCAAAGAGTAAATGTTTTCATATTTAAGCAAGAGAGGAAACACCAATTTCTAAGAGAGCCTTTGAGCTAGTTTTTGAGTAATTATATCAAACCACAGAAAGAGTTATGTTTTTAAAGATATGAGCTAGTTACATTTTGGGAGAAGTATTGAGCACCGATTTGGGGACGAGCTTGAGTTAAGATAATTCATAGTCTCCATAAATCGTGTAGCCAGCATGGGTAGAAAAGGGTCATACTTTTTAGATGATTCCTTAGTGCTTTTTAGCATAGACTAGTGGATCCACTATGTAGTTAGGTTCTATACCCCTGGCAAGGTATAAGACGGCTCTGGCAGCATGAGGCAAGACGTTGTATCATCACATAACTCATAGTGATGGTTGTCGATTAGAGAAACTCCTACATAGATATTTTGTATTCTTTAATACAAAAAGATATTTGGTATTCTTTAATACACATAGATATTTTGTATTCAAATACACAGAGATATTTTTTATTCTTTAATACACAGAGATATTTTGTATTCATATATACATAGAGTTTATTTTGTATTTTTTTATACAAACAGAGTTTATATTGTATCCTTGCATACAAACCAAGTTATTATTGATTTTTTCAATTTATTGAGTTACTTTGTACTGTTTTAAAAGCTTTTCATATATTGCATCTGTATTGTTGCTTTATATTGAGTTGAGTACCCAGAGTCAAATATCTTGTTGTTGAGTTAAGCCATACTTCACTGAGTTGAATATCTTATCTCTGAGTTGAATATCTTTCTTGAGTTAAGTTTAGTTGAGTGAGTTTAGAAGAGGTAAATATGTTTCCTTTTTATCAAGTTCAAGCTTATGTTATGCTTTAGAATTCCCCTTATATGCTCGTACATTCCATGTACTGAGCCATTTGGCCCACATCATTTTATAATGTAGATACAGGTATTTAGGATCATCAACGAGCGTTTCGTTGGTACCACATGCAGTTCAAGTTAGCTATGGTGAGCCTCCTTGCTTCCGGAGGGTTCCACTTGTACTTTCAGTTATATCAATTGTTAGGATGTCGTGAGTCGTGTCTCGACTTCCATCTTTGTCATTTAGAGGCTTCATAGATAGACAGTAGAGTTTGAGAAGTCTGTTTCATTTATCTTACTAAATGTTTTAAAAACTTAAGCTGTCTATTTTATGGCGAGTTGAATATATTATTTTTATTCAGAGTTATTCATTTGAGTTAAAAAATTGTAAATGAATAAAATGAATTTTATTCAATTTTTAAGCTTTGTATGCTTGAGTTAGTCTTCCACTTATAGTCAGTCAGGATGAGGGTTCGCTTGGGGACCAACAATGGTTCTTGACTTTCAGGCACATCTAGGGTCTAGGCTCAGGTTGTGACACAAAAAGTGGGAAAAGATAAAATGACCCTCATTAGAAACCATCAGAGGCTATCTAGGAGGGTATCTAGGGACTTAGTTCCATCTACAAATTGTAGAAATAGAGGAAGATTCTGTGTTTTTGAACTTTCGGACACGAGACCAATATAAGGCTCATAGTCCAAATTACGGCTCGTACTAATGGCTTGTAAAGATCAAACTAGAATTCTAAATTTCTAATGTTTCAGGGCTTTGGTTATGAGACCTTCCATGACTTGTAACACCATCCACGACTTGTAACCTTCCCAAAATGTTAAATTAAATTTCCAAGTTTTAATGATGAATCTATGACCTTGATCTATGACCCATAAAAGGATTTTACGACCCATAAACCTAACTCGTAGATCTAAGACTTAAATTTCTAATTTTTAAAGTCTCATCTATGAACCCTTTTCCACGAGCTGTACTTCTATTTAAATTAGTGATAGCTATAATGTAATAGAGCATGAAAATAATTGTTTATTAGTATGGATATTTACCTAGAATAGCACCATTAGGTAATTTATCACCATGTTCCAATGATACAAAATCCATCAGAGAACTTCTGTATTGAAACTTCATAGGTAGACTCATTTATGATCGTGTTGTCTTTAAAGGCCAATTCAACTTCTTTATGCACGGAGGAGTAGTTGGGGTTAACGCGATCTAAGCACCCTTTCGCAATGTAGTAACTCTTGTTTGTCTTCGAGAAGTTCTTCCATGTTTCAATATTCTTATTAAATAGTGTTGCCTGAATCTTTGTGCTCTATTATTAATAATAAAAGGAAGGGGTGGCATAAGTACACCAAGCATGAATGATAGTATACAAATGTAGTAAAAGTGTGAATGTTATTACCTCTTCGTCAAATAATATTATCGTCCTGAAAGTCCCTTCATCCCTTGAATTCTTGTAAGGTATTATTGAACCCATTCAAATAACTAAGACTCTTATCACCGAATCAACGGTTGTTTGGTATATTGTTTATCGGTACACTCTATTTTGCTAGTTCCATTTCAGTCATCATATGGCCCGAATCTCGATGAGTGCAGGTACCTGAAAAGATGAGTGCAACAATGCTAAATTCAGGGGTAAATGTTTATTACTACTATTGATGAGGGTAGCGTATGGTAATAGTCTGCAAGAATTGACAGTAATTTGATGCATAAAAAACATGATCCATAAGATGCAACGTAAAGAGCACAAATGTAAGATTAAAAGAAAAACATACATGGGAAACATGTAATTACAAATGCAGGGGAACTGTATATACTCAGTAGAACAAATAACAATCAGTGTTATTGTAGCCGCAAGGGGAAGAAACAAAGTGAATGAGTGGGTTGTACTGTTAGGCAATATTCCATCTCGAAATGTAATTCATATTGTTCTCTTTCAAAATGTCGTGAGTAATTGTACAAGCAGTAGTGGTAATGAAAGATTAAATTAATAAGGAGATAACTTACAAGTTGGTAAATAGCACAACAAACTCCAAGATGTTGTGTTTGCGAATAATCTGCGTGCAGGGAAAACAATTAAATTGCCAAAGGAAAAGGTTAGTTTACTAAAGTAGATTTTCAATGAGAAGGTGTGTCGATACATACATGTGTGTCAATTGTAATTGTTGTGTGTTTGATGGGTAGAAGCATTTGTGTTTATAAGTTATAAATAGTGGAAAGCGATGGATTACGTCTATTTGGGAATGGTGAAAGTTGGTGTATGTTCAACATAGTGGTTGAAGTGGTGGTGTTTGTGAATAGAGGTATGTAGCGAACGAAGGTGTAGGTTGAAGGTGTGAGGGGACTAACTAGGGTCAAGTGTGAGGGCAAAAATCCAAGGAAATAGGGCAAGGGCCAAGGGAAGGGTCAAGGCTACCCAAGCTTCCCAAGGCACTGCCCACATTCCATGCAAACCTTGACGGTTCGTGGTGGCAACCACGGATCGTGGTGCCACCCGTGGTAGTGAGGTAGTGGCTCTACAAGGCTACCCCAAGTTAGACTCCCCCACACGAGCCACTTCACGGCTCGTGAAGGCCTAAACGGGCCGTGGGAGGAGTCGTGAAGGTGCCTTAACTTTTTAGAGGCCAACCACCTAGCCACTGGAAAGTGACCACAAGAGGGATCACGACTCGTGGAGCCCTCCGTGAAAGGAGGCAGTGCACTACCAAGTGAAGGGTATTTTGGGACTTTCCGATTTTAATTAAAATAAAGTGAGGTCATTTTGCCTAAGCCTAGTACACATATATAAGTGGTTTTAACCCTTTAAACTCACCATTCAAGTCATTTTTTCCAAAAATCCCAAAAGAATCCCAAAGTTCTTCTCTCAAATATTTCTCTCTCTAGAACTTGAAGAAGAAGAAAGAGTTCAAGCTAGGATCAAGGTCAAGTCTCCAATCCTCAAGCATTTGTGGGTATGGTAGATTTTCATTCATGGAGCCCCCATGATTTTCCCCAAGTTAGAAGAAGAATTCCCCAATTCTAGTTAAGGTTTCTTCTAATGTTATGGGTTTTGATCCAATAAAGTGGATTATGATTGTTTATTATTGAATTGATAGAATTACATGTTTTAAGATGAAATTGCATGCACCCATGCCTAACCCATGTCTAGAAAAATGAAATTGATATAAATGGATTTTATGCCATGAAAGGGGAAATTGAGGATTTAGATGTAATCTTTTAGGATTGATGATATACAATGTAGATTTCTTGAGATTAGAGTATATAGACATGAATTGATTAAGAGTAAACCACATAGACATGAATTGATTGAGATCAAAGTATATATGATGAATTATGATTTGTAAGGCTTTGAGATTAGAATTGTCTTGAGACTAAAGCTAATATGATGAGTTATGACTAGTATAGCTTTGAGAGTAAAGCTTACTTTATGAATTATGATGATTAGGGCTTTGAGCATAAAACTTATATTATGAAGGTTGATTTGTAGATAGAATCGTTGCGGAAGGATTTACCCACATGATCTACTCTTTTAATGTATTAATGTATAAATGTGAAAGGTTTTCTCACATAGAATGATTCTAGGTTAAAAAGTTTGCTCACCTAAAATGAATCTAAGTCAAATGACTATGAGATGTGATGAGGCTTGAAGTGATTCCCCAAGACCTTCATATGAGAGAGATGTGAGGTGATCTCTCATATTCCTAAGTTAGAAAACATGAGGTGATTACCCATGTCATGAGATGATGAACATGATGTGATTACCTATGTCATGATATGATGAACATGAGGTGATTACCCATGTCATAAGATGATGAACATGAGGTGATTACCCATGTCAAAAGATGATGAACGTGAGGTGATTAACCATGTCATGTGATGATGAATGTAAGGTGACTACCCTTAATACATAACTTCTAGGGAAAGGCAAGAGGTGAATACCCATTAGCCTTTATATCAAGGACATCGAGGCGAATACCTATGATCCTTGTAGAATGATGTGGAGGTGAATACCTATGACCCTTATAGAATAATATGGAGGCGAATACCTATATCATATAGTGTTGGACATAGAGGCGAATACCTATGATCCTTGTAAAATGATGTGGAGGCGAATACCTACATCATATAAATGTGAACATAGAGGTGAATACCTATGATTCCCTAAAATGGACATGGAGGTGAATACCTATGACTATACTAATAAGGCAAGAGGTGAATGCCCATTTGCCTTTATAAGAGGCAAGGAGGCGAATCCCTATGTCTCTAAAAGAAAGCAAGAATAATGTTAATTATGTAAGAAGAATTAATTGTTTGGATTGTTTATAGATTGTCCTTCCATGAGATGTATGACTAGAGGTGATGACCTAAGTCTTGACTAATGATAAGTGAGGTTAATTCAAGAAGTACTCCTCTTATGATATGATGATTTATGTGTATTGATTATGCTTATGATTTATGTTGTTATCTTTTATGCTTATGGATCATGTCTTATGTTGACTAATGCTTATGCTCTGCCTATAATGATGATTTATGCTAGCCATCATATTTAGTACATGTTTGTACTAACGGATACTCTTGCCTACATTCTTACCAAATGTAGGGTCTGGCGATATCGACTTCCATCCCTTGGATAGGATCATAGTAGAGCAAGATTTGAAGTTTTGGTGAGTCCTCATAGCATTCGAAGATTTGACCACCATGTCCTTATGTCTTTCATTTTATGTTAGAACTATTGTATGGGTTGCATCCCAAGATATTCATGTTTTAGATGGTTTGAGACAAAGTGTAATAGACTTCCGCTTTGTTTTATAAAGACTTTGATTATATTGAAAATGTTTTAAATTCCCGTTCATTTCTATTATCTTATGTTATAATATGCTAAGTTGGTTTGTATGAGGCCTTCAGGGTCTTGTACGCCTTGTTACATCGAGGAGGTACCCCCGGGGTCGTGACATGGAAAGTGGTGGCGTTTGCGAATGGGTGTGTTTAGCATGGGCGTTATAGGGTAAGACAGGGGTAATTTAGTAATTTAACATTTAAGTTAGGCGTTCATGCTTGTAAAGTTATTCAGATATAGATTTTATCTTCTACATATTTTTAATTATAATATATGATTTTTGATATAATTGGTTTCTCATTATTGAATGATTTTTCATAGATTAGTCAACTATAACTTTCTCTATTATTTGATACATGTGCATGAAAAGTGTAAGATACTCAATTTGATGGATCATTATTTAGCCAATAGTAGCTAGTTTTCCTTACTCTTTCATGTCATTGTCCATAAACACCCCCTAAATATGCCACAATAAATTTATCATGTGAAAAATAGCAGCCCCTCGTAGTCTTAAATGTGTGTTCCTTGATTATTCTAGAGCTAGGAAATCATAAAAAGATCTTAGTAAGTTTTTTTAAGGTTTTTTTTTTTTAAATGTTATTTAAAAAACTGAAAATATTTTGAAATATTATTTTTGAGAAAAAAGAACAACTAAAGAATTATGAACAAAACAAGTTACATGTTTGTTTTTCTAGAGGGCATCAAATAGGAAAACTATAGGAAATAAAAATAATTATAAGTAATTAGGAGAATCATGAAAGGTTAACCGCAATAGTTTTAATAAGTGAGTCTCCCCAATTATTTTTTGTATTAACCATTAACAAAGATAGAAAAGTAGTAATTGAAATATTTTATTTTTTCTGAATAAAGAATGTGGTACGTCAAGAAGCAATATGTGAAAAATACATGATAACATCTATCTATCTGCCTGTATGTCTTTCTTTCTGTTTGTGTTGAGACTTTTTCAAAGAACTGTGACTTTTTCAAACACTTGTGACTTCTCCGATGAGTTGTGATATTTTGAAAGACTTGTAACATTTCAGAAGGGTTGCGATTATTCCAAAGGGTTGTGACTTTTCCAAAGAGTTGTGACTTTTCTAAAGAGATGTTACTTTTTGGATGAGTTGTGACCTTTCTTGAGGGTTGTAAATTTTTTGAAGAGTTGTGCCATTTCTAATAAGGCACAATAAGCACATGTTCATACTACCTTTGTTGGCTATAAATAGAGGAGTTCCCTTACATTTTTTAAACTACAAATTTTCTAACCCTCACATTTTTACAGTAAGAATTTTCTAAGTTTTCTATTCCTATTTTTCTTATTCTTCTTAAAACACCCAATTTAGTACATATTCTTGTCACGCCTCAAGCCTACACCCTGGACGTGGCTGGCACTCGAGAACCATTGTTAGTCCCCAAGCGAACCCTTGACCTGACTCATTACTCAGCGGAAGACTTACTCAAAAGTATAGGAACCTCAAATTAAAAACTCAACTCATAAAGATCTAAAAAAAAAACTTACAAAGATCTCATTACTATGATAGTTTAACTCAATACAGTCTGGAATGCTCAATAAACATAATTGTTTAAGTCAAAGTCTTTAAAACATCAATCAAGGAAATGGGAAAAGACTCCTCAACTACTACTATGTATAAAGCCTCTAAATACTATGATGGAAGTTGGGACAAAAACCACTACATCCTATAAAGGAAAAACCATAATGTGAAGCCCTTCGGAAAGCAAGGAGGCTCACCAAATCTAGCTGAAATGCAATGTGATCAATGAAGCCCCAGTTGATGCTCCTAAATACCTATATCTACATCATGAAATGATGAAGGTCAATTGACATTAGTATATTGAATGTACGAGTATGTAAGGGGAAAACTAAACATAGGGATACATATCTAAACTAATAGAAGGGGACCACATACTCATCTCAACCCAACTCAACTCACTATGAATGCAACAATAAAAGATGCAATACATATAAAGCTTTTAAAATAGTAGATAGTAACTCAAGTGTATATAAAAAAAATAGAACAATAAACTTTTTACTTTTATTTGAGAGATTTTCTAACCAACAACCATCACTATAAGCTATGTGATGATACAACGTTTGGCTCACGCTGCCAGAACTGTCTTATACCTTGCCGGAGTATATAATATCCTCAACTAAGTGGATCCACTAAGATATGCTTAAAATCAATAAGGACTCATCTAAAAAGTATGATCCTTTACCTATGTTGGCATACATGGTTTATAAGGATTTTGAGTTGTCTAAACTCATCCCCATATCGGTGCTCAATACTACTCCCAATAATATATGGAACTCATGCTCAAATTTATAAAAACATAACTCATCCTCAACTTGAGATAATTACTCAAAAGATTCTCTTAAAAGAGATACTGCTCAAAAACTTCTCATAGACTCATTTAGAAATCAAGGTTTCCTCTCATTTTAAATGTAAAAATGTTTACACTTGGGAATACTTAGTTGCCTTATACTCATTTTGAAACATGAAACTCAACTTTCCTCATCCTCTTACTCATTCACTCAAGTCTTAAAACAAGTTTTAGAAGATTGTAAAAGACTTCTCAAAATGACTCAAAAAGGTTTCTCGAACATTACTCTTAATCTTTAATTTAATTTGAAATGAATATTTGAGAGTTATGGTTAGGATATATAGGATCTCTCAATGTTTAATGAAGTCTTAGATAGTTAGTATTGAGAGGAGAACGAAGAAACTATTTGAAAGAACTCATACGGGAAGAAAACGGAGAAGAAAGGGGCTTGACAACCTTGGAGTACCGTTGGCGTAGGGTGCCAGGCCTCAAATTACTGAAGGTAATTTGGGGCGCATTGCTGGCACAAAGCGCCAGGCCTCAAACTACTGAACAGTAGTTTGGGTGCACTACTGGCGCGGCGCCCCACCCCTTACCAAGATTTTTGACGAATTTTTATTGCTCAAATCAAGGCCTAACTCATCTAGAATCGAATGGCTTACTACCAAACTCATTTAGAATTACAAACCAAACACAATTAATCGAAAACCCAATGAAATTCCATCAAGAACATCACTCATTCGCAAAAACCTCACCTCAAGAACTCAACAAGACTCCATTTGTTAAAGAATGAAGCAAAACCTCAAGAACTCCTCAAGAATCTCAATATAAACAATCTCATGAACGAATTCATAATTGAAAACTCATGATTGGCATGAGGGTGAACAAACCTAATACTATGAAAACTTACATACCTCGTAAGAACTAAGTTCTTGGCCAAAATCCTTAAAGCTTGGAATAACTCTTGAAAATTTCTTCTTTTTCTCCTCTTGAAAACCTTCTCTCAACCCTAAGTGTTTAGGAATGAATGAAAACTTATCTCAATCAGTTTAGACCCTTAATTGGGTGAAAAAAATGTGTAGGCCTAGTTGGGTAGGGAAAAGACCAAAATACCCCTCCTTAAAATGGATGAAAAAATGCCTTAACTAGAGTGGCTGCACTCAAGCAGACATTTCTCCTTCATTCGAACTCAAAATTTATCAAAATCGGCGACATTGGAAAGAGGACTCAAGGACCTTCGATTTGATACCTCATGAGCCACCTAACTCATCCTGTGTTGAGAGTTATGGTCGTTTGAAGTTGACCCAAAACTCATAATTGAAAAGTAACTTGTACGACTCTCAATTTAACACTTTTAAAGTCTGAGGTGTTACAATTCTATATTTATTTATATTATAATTTAAAATATATTAAAATAAGAAACATTTTCACATTGGAGGATTGTCACCTTTCCAAAGGGTTGTGACTTTTCCAAAAGAGTTGTAGCTTTTCTGAAGGGTTATTACTTTTTCAAAGAGTTGTGACTTTTTCGAAGGATTGTGACTTTTTCCAAAATATTGTGACTTTTTTGAAGGATAGTGACTTTTTGATAAGACACAATAAACATTTATTCATAGTACCCTTTGTTGGGTATAATTAGAGGGGTTCTCTTACATTTTTAAACCACAAAATTTCTAAGTTTTTTTTATCCTTCTTGTAACATGCAATTTAGTACATATTCCATATTTGGGAAAATGTACAAGTACCCCCTAGACTATTATCGAAATTTCAGAGATACACCTTAACTAAACTAAGGTCCTATTACCCTCCTGAACCCATTTTTTTTGTAATTTTGTATACCTTTTCGATTTACGTGGTATCCAAATATCTCCCACACGCTTGAACTGCGTGGAGTCACGGAATGTGCTACAAAAGCCAAAAGGTGTACAAACTTATATAAAAAATGAGTTCGGGAGGGTAATAGGACCTTAGTTTAGTTAAGGTGTGTCTCTGGGATTTAGATCATAGTCTTGGGGGTACTTATACCATATCCCTTCTATATTTCATACTATAGATAAGTATTAATACCAAAAGCCTTAGCCCAAATCCTACAAAATAATTCATACTATATTTAATTATATTGTAAAATATTTTAAAATCAAACAACTTTTTACATTAAGGGATTATGACTTTTCTGATGGGTTGTGATTTTTCTAAAGAATTGTGACTTTTACATATCAGTCAAACTTTACAACTTTTTTGAGATATGATTGATAAAACATTTCAACTCCTACAAAAATATATTAATAGGTACTAGTACCTTATCAAGTTGTGGTGGAATTTATTCTCTCTTTGCTGTCGTTTCCTCAATTTTGATTCTATCAAGAATGCTTAAAAAGTTTTCATAACAAAAAACAAAAGTAATTTATTACAAATTCATAAAAGATAAAAAATTACTGATCATTAAATAAATCACTAACGTAAGTTGTCGAACAAAGTGATAACAGAAGGGAAAAGCCCCAAAAAAAAACTAGGTATGAACCAAAAAATTGTCATGGTTGTGATAAGTTGTTTATGAATTGAGCAATTGAAATTGTATTTCTTTTGAAATGTTGAATAGAGGAAATAACTACAATGAAATTATAGTATTGCTTCATTATTTTTTTGGTGAAGATCCAAAGTAGACTTCTGAGGAATTAACGAACCTCCACAAAAATTAGGGATGAATTTTGTTATGAAGAAGAAGAAACAACAATGAGTATTATTTGCATAGTTTTTATAGGTAGTTTAATTATATTGTAAAATATGTTAAAAGTAGACAACTTTTCACAATGAGGGATTATAACTTTTTCGTTGGGTTCTAATTTTTTTTTTTTTAAATTGTATTTTTTTCATATCAGCCAAACTTTACAACATTTTTGAGATATGATTAATGCAATAACATTTCAACTCCCAATAAATATATATTAATAGGTACAAGTACCTTAGCAAGTTGTGGCGGAATTTATTCTCTCTTTGTTGTCTCTTCCTCAATTCTAATTCCATCTAGAATGCTTTAAAATTTTCATAATTAAGTAATTCAATACATGAAAGTTAAGTTTTAAAGATCATTGAATAAAACACTAATGTAAGTTGTCGAACAAAGTGATGACAGAAGGGAAAAGCCCACCCAAAAAATAGGTACCAACCAAAAAATTGCCAGGGTTGTGATTAGTTATTTAAGAATTGAGCAGTTGAAATAGTTTTTCTTTTGGAATGTTGAATAGAGGAAAAAAACTATAAGAAAATTATAGTTTTGTTTCATTATTTTTTTTGGGTGAAGATCCAAATTAGACTTCCAAGGAATTGGCGAAGTTTCACAAAAATTAGGGATGAAATTTGTCACGAAGAAGAAGATACAACAATGGGTATGATTAGTTCCTGAATAGATGCAACCAAAGGGATACAACAATCTGAAGGGACACAAGAGTTGAAGAAACGGGTTTAAAGATAAAAATAAAATAGGAGTAAAAAACTCTAAAAGTACGAAGGAAAACATTGAAATAATTAAATTCTTGAATTCGAAGGGTGCCACATAGACAAGCTTAGGATTCTCGTTATATATATATATATATATATATATATATATATATATATATATAAAGATTGCATGAAACTTTTTAAATTCATTTTCTTCCTTTTATTTATTTATTTTTTCATTTAAACTTATTTTTTATTTCTATTATTTTCTTAAAAAATATTTTTGTTATATACTTTCTAAAATTAAATTTTTCATTCTTTATTTTTTATATTTATTTTCTTCTCATTCTCAACCTTTACTTTTTTATGTGATTGCACTCAATTTTTTGTATTATTTATTTATTCTTTTTTTTCATTAACATAATTTTGTTAGCATTCTAATTTTAAAATTAAGGTAGAATTTATTTTTGAGTAAGGTTATAGACTTACATTTACGTTATATTGAAATTGGACATAAGAATATTTATTTATTTTTTTGTTTGGAAAAATGCACAAGTACCCTCCTCAACTATACGCGAAGTTCCAATGACACATCTTAACTATACATGAGACCTATTACCCCCAGAGTTATTTTAAAGTGTAATAAACACACCCTTTCATGCTGAGGTGGCACAGAGAGTGTGTTCACTCTCTTAGAGGCATGTGAGATACGGAAAAAGGTATTAAAATCTGATTAATATGGACACGTGTTTATTTTTAATTGAACATTTTTATAATTAATTAGTAGAGATAGTTAATTAACTTTAAAACTTAAATTGATATTTTTTAATAAAATTTCTTTTTCCTTTATGAGATAGAGTCAAATTTTACCTTTTTCACAATATATTTAAATTGTCAAAGAATTCTTTTCAGTGTTTTAAATTAATTTGTATAGTATCGAGAGAATTTTTTTCTTTTTCAGTTTTTAGTCAAATACATTACTTGAAATTCGCTAATGAGAAAAAAATTGCATATTAGGAATTTAATTTAGGCAACATATAAAGAGCATAATTTAAATTAGAGTTTTTTTTTTTAAAAAAATAATTATAAATAAATAATTTAACTATCATCCCCTCCTCAATTATCCATGTCATACCGCTACTCCTACCCGTACTCCCAGTCCTCACCCGCCCCGCTCATGCCCCCACTCCTGCCCCCGCTTTAGTTCTCCAATAATATGACATCCCACCCCTACCCCAACCCAACCTCCATGCTGCTTCAGTTCTCCATCAATAACACCCTCCCTCCTTCTCTTCCCTTCTCACTTCAATCAGAAAAAAAAATGACCCCAATTTTGAATTCTTCTCGAATTAGAGTTCAAAATTTAGGTAGTTTCTTCAAAGGAGATTTTGGACCGTGTTTTATGAAATTTATTTGGATTATTTGGATTGAAAGAAAAATAAAATTGATAGTAAATATTGAATCCTATGGTAGTAATGGGATAAATTTGGTGGTGGGTTATAATTTTCATGGTGATTGTTAAGAGTTTTAATGGTTAAAATAAGTGGGTTTAGTGGTTATGGACTCGGTGTTGATAATGAAGAAGAAGGAATCAAATGACATGGAATTTTATATATTTTTTTTATAGATTTGATCATTTATTGATGTGGCGCTGACATAATGATGACTTGGAGGCGAGTGTAAAACACCTCCCATCATGTGAGTGGCTATATAGGTTTTAGGTTGTGTTAAGAGTGCGTTTATTACACTTAAAAATAATTCAGGGGGTAATATGACTCATGTATAATTAAAATGTGTCGTTGGGATTTCACGTATAGTTGAGGGGGGTACTTGTACATTTTCCCTTTTTGTTTTGTAATGTTATATTTTCAGTTTAATTTGTTTTAGTATTATTGACTTGATATTTCACATTAAATATAAGTTATTTTTTTATAACATATATTAAGAATATATCTTATTAATTAATATATTTTCATAAAACAATTTATATCTCAAATATTCAATTCAGTATCATTTATAAAGGCTCTTAATCGTCATCTAATATTAAAATTTTTATTATTAATGTTACGATTGCACTTATGCAACCAAATAGTACGTTTGTAAGTACAAATAAGTCATTATGATTAGTAGGGTTATACCGATTCCAATTCCAATTATGTGGTGCTTTCCAAACACACCCTTAATTTCATGACCCTTGACACCTTTTGGTGAGGTGTTGCTCAATTTTCTGGCATAAGTTAATAAGTAGTGTGTGTGTGCCCCTCAGAGTCCAAACTGGAGAAGCTAAGAGAAGATAGTGGAGAACCAAGATAGTGTTTTCATCTTCGCCAATGGAAGTTGTGGGATATGGCCATTCTTCTAATTCTCTCAGACCCTCACACCCACTTTCTCTCTTCAACTTCAGACCAACCTTCAGCTCGGCTACTTTTATTTCCTTCAAGAACCAGCCCATTAAGTGTTTGCAAGGTAAGTTTCTCTATTGAAGACACAAGATTTTCTGCTATTTGTTATTCTGCCACTCAATTGCTTTTATTTGAACCTTTTGTGTTTCATATAATTTTAATTTGTAAACAAGGAACGAAAATGGGAATCCCATTTTGAGGTGAAGAAGACAAATCCGGTCATAGGTTTCCTTTTATTGATAAAGGGATCTTATTTCATTCATTATTTATTTCCGCCATTGAAAAATGGGGATTTATACCCTTGGGGGTGGCCCACTACTTTGGGCTTAGACTTTTATGTTGGAAGTGTCAAGTTTGAAACCCCTTTCTAGCGAAAGCAAGGGGTTTGCCTTCTGCATCGAGCTTGTCACACCGGGCATAGGAGCCGGGGTTTTGCCCTGTGTGCACCCAAAGGATAGCAGGATTTATCCTTCTGCTTTACTGATATAAAGTTTGCAGGGTGTTCAAAATTAAATGATTAACATTTTTCTTTTCTGTTTTAAAGATTCCCAGTTCAGACTTAAAACAAAATAGTAATACAGGTGATGTCTAACAAATGATAACTACCATAGGAGTAAATATTACAACCAAACAAACCACCCTGAATGATTGAAACTTGGGTCTTGATCCTCTCAATTGACTCTTAGTCAAATGCCTTGATAGGACCCGAGTCTCTGGCCCAAATGTTTTCCTCTCAGGAGTCACTTGGTCTGCTGCATAAGAGAATCAATCAGGGTCCTAAATTTTGTATTGAATTTATCAAGTATTTGGTTGTGCTTTCAAAATAGAATTAATTGCTTTCCATTAATAGTCTCCCTTGTGATGAAAGATCAGAGCCGGATCAATTTTCAATCAATTTTACTTTTGACACTTTTTAAGTTAATTCCTTTCAATTGTTTGGTTTTAATCCTTTTAAGATAAAGCAGTGATGTAATGAGCCCTGTTCATTTACTCTGTTCAGTTTGCACTATACATGGGAAGATTACCAAATGCTTGGTGAAAGCAATGTTGTGAAAGGCGATCGCTTTTTCGCCAATGGTGAGAGGTGAGATGACCCTTCATCGCCTTTTAGCTTTATGGCGAGGCGATCTTCAAAAGGCGATGCCATGGCGAGAAAGGCGTCGCCTTTGGTATTTTCTTAAATAAAGACGACCAATTTAGGATTTTATAAGTTAAAGGGTAATTTTAGGGTTTTCTTTTCTAATTTGCACAGTTGCACTCTTTGACTGCGACTCAAACCAGTCGACTCGACTTCTCTTGTGACCAACCAAACTTTTCTGGCAACTCCAAAGTCCAACCAATATGTATTTCTTCTTTTCTTATTCTAATTTCTTCTTCTTTTCTTCATCAGCTGTTTCTTTTTCCTTCTTCTCCAGACTTCAGATTTGCTTCTACCTCTATTTCTTTCTCACTGTTTTGACTTGTGTTCTATTTTTTTTTTTTTTTCATTCAAGTTCTAGACTTTTAGTATGTACTATCTATTATTTGCTAATATGTTATTGCTATTGATATTTTGATTATTTATATATGCAATTAATTTTTTTTTTAATATATGCAATTAAATATTCTTTTTTTGGTATTAATTGGAGCTGCACTTCAGAAAGGGGAGTGCCTAGCTCGCCTCACCTTGTGGCAAGGCAGACCCTGGTTGCCTTTCACCGTCCAAAACACTGGGTGAAAGATTGATGAATTTTCTTTTTGATGAAGTAATTGTTGTATTGATGACATCAAAAAGAACCAGTAACAATACAAAAGAGAATAGGGATGGATCCGACATACAAAAACCTACCGATAGTTCATTGAGCCATTTCCCTAAGAAAGCAAAAAAGGGTTGGTTGTTAAGCCAAAAACAGAGAGCTAATGAAATCTACAAAAGGGATGACATCATTTACAGGGGCTAAATTACTCCAGCTGAAGAGATTCATTACACATTTAGATTTCAAAGAAGAGTTGGGAGTTGAAATCTCATCAAAACATTTGTGATTCCTTTCTGTCCAATACTCTAACAAATGCATGTTGATATCAACTGTTAGATTCTCCTGATACACCAAAAACTGACAGGAACGTGTTCCACAAATCTGTAGCAATTGAACAATGCAAAAAAAGGTATTGACTGTTTCGAAACTATGCTGGCACATAAAACATCTGTTTGTTACCTGAAACTTCTTTCTGCTGAGATTTTCTTGTGTCAAGAGTGCTTTTCTAATGGCCGTCCCTGTAAAGCATATAATTTTTTGTGGGTGCTTTTGTTCTCCAAATCAGCTTTCAAGGCTAGTTCTTAGTCCCTTCATTTTGTGCACACAATTTACTTTAACCTGCTTTCACTGAGTATGACTCCTTACTAGAACTGCCCCATCTTAGTCATTCACTTGTTTGGGATTAACAATGATGTCTTTTAGAATTCTGTAAAGATTAAAGATCTTTCCAAGTTCCTAGTCTTGCAAATATCTCTTGAGGTGAGTGTTCCATGAGTTCCTTGCTCTATTTTGAGCTATAGAGGAATCAGGGTCCACTGCTAACTGCTAGAGGCTCGGATGAGAATCCTTCAGGGGTTGGTTGTGAAGCCATTCGTCTTCGAGAAGCTCACTAGGTTCCCGTTTGCAACTGTGGAAGAGACATCAAGGAAGAAATCATCTCTAAGCTTGTTAATGTATTTCCAAGTGCCAACACCACGAGGGATCTGTTTTTCCTGGTGCACCAATGGTTTTGCTTCCCATGTTTGGTAGTTACCAGTTACCACCTCTTCCAAAGACTTGTAGTTTCATGACCATAACTCCACCACCATTTTATTAACAAGCTGGTGTTGTGTTTAGATTAGTCTTTGTCTCTCGGATACCCAGGCATCCTAGAGTTTTTGGCTGACCTTTGACCATTTCAACAGATGAAGTTTAGGTCCTTCACTATTGCCTTTCCATAGGAAGGATCTTCTTACCTTGTTTAGTTGCTTCTGAACCTTCGAGGACATGGGAAAAAGGAACATAGTATAGGTAGTGATATTGTCTAGAACACTGTTGATTAGACTCAACATTCTGATGGGTGAGGTATTGCATTTACCATGTGGCCAATTTTTTCTGCACCCTTTTATAACTCCATTCCTTAATGTTGATGCTTCGTATTTTGCTCACAGTGGTAGCCCTAGGTAGGTTGTTGGGCTCAAGTGCAGCAAAACCAAGTACAAAGAAGAAGAATTGGCTAGTCTTGGTGGATAGAGTTACCTGATACCGTACATCTTGCTGGTGGGAGGTGGCAGATATCTCGTGAAACTAGTCGAGGTGAGAGAAAGTTGGCCAGACACCACATCAGCAAAAAAGAAAAAAAACAATGTAGAAAAAAACATAGCAACTAACAAGGGAAGTCGTGTAAAGGCTATAAGAAAGGAGCAAGAACAACAAAATAGTGCGATAATAGCAACACACTAAACAACATACGATGATAGATACAAAAAACAAGAAATACAATAATACGGCCAGTACAATGACAAACACCAACAAGCCTAAACCCTCGAAAAGCAAAACAACCCTCCACTACCTAGTCTTAAGATCAAAAATGTCAAAATGCAGCTTTTACTATCTTTCAACATATAATTGAAGCAACAAATCATCAATTAAGAAATCACAAGCTTGAAAGAAACACACAACAATCAATAAACATAAGGCAGAGGTTTACAATATTTTAGTTACACACCCAAACATAGTCAATAGCACAGGTTTTAAGGTCAACTTGGTTTCTTATCTGCTGTAAAGACCATCAAGGTGTCACAGTTTTGACGGTCCTCCTACGAAAATAGAAATAGTGCAGGTGTGAAAGTTGTGATGTGGAACGTCGGTGGTATTTACCAAGTTGAGAGAGTTCAATTTTACCTAGAGTTATAGCAACGCAACAAGGCCATAAGTAAGGAACTGTAGAAGACTTTCTTGGAATCAATTCTATGGCGTCTGTGAGAAATTTAGATGTCCAAAGTGAAATCGACCCAAGATACTGAAGCGGACCTAGAAGTTGCAGGTTTTGAAGTCTCTTCTCTTCCCACCTGGTTGATCTTCTCTAGTTCTTCACTGTTCGTGACCATTTGTTTTTGTTTGAATCTTTCATCGGCATTCTTAGTTGCCGAAAGGTTCTGGATTGGAAGCAATGGTTTGTCTACTTTCCTAATGGAGGCTTTATCTGATTTTGTTTGACTTTGTGTTTTTTTTTTATTTTCGGATTGGGCTTGTGTTTGGGCCTAATCCTTGTTTCTTTTGGACCATGGTTTCTGTTTCTTTTTAATAAAAAGTGGTTATGGTCACTCCATTTGATTTTTTTTTTTATAAAACAACGGCATCTCGCGGATTTTGCATTTGTGAGGGAAGACCAAAAAACTTTCTGGATTATAATTGTTAGAATAAGAATAGGTATATACAATCCTACTAAGAATAGGAATACAAATAGTAATAGAATTAGGAATAGTAAATAGTATCCTATTTGGTAAAGGATTGTATTAGTGTCTATAAATAGGGTCTCTATGTAATAATGTAGATACAACAATTCATTAATATTCTTCTCCTGTATTTCTCACATGGTATCAAAGCCTCTACGATCTTAGTAGAGAATCAAAGAGCTTCTGCGGCTGATGGGCGGCTATGACCCATATATGCCGTCCGTTTGGCCAATGATTATGTTAACAAAAGTAGGGCCAAAAATATATGCATGAACCCCATATTCAGGGGAAGAAAACTCGGTTAGAAAGGTCACCGTGCATCAATTTCTAGTGACTATCTACGATTGTTTTGTGTCATCCCCATATCTGTCAGTATTTGTGTAGCAATGTGTCATCTTTTTGGTGACTACTTTTTTATATTTAATTTGTGTAGCACTGTGCCATCCTTTTGGTGACTACTTTTTCATATTTAATTTGTGTAGCACCGCGCCATCCTTTTGGTGGTTATTTTTTTTTTATAACTAATTTGCGTAGCACCGTGCATCTCTCCAGACTACTTTTCATATTTAATTTGCATAGTACCGTGGATTTGTCTGAACTACTTTCTCATATCTGAGTCGTATAGCACCGTGTGTCTTTTTGGTGACTCAAATTTGATTTGCGTAGTGCCATTCGTTTTTTTGGTGACTCTTCAAATTTGATTTGCGTAGGGTTGTGCCATCATTCCGACCCTACCCATATAATTTCTCTTTTTTAGTAGGGTCATGCCATCATTCCGACGCTACCCATATTATTTCTCTTTTTCAATAGGGTCGTGCCGTCAATCCAACCTTTCCTATATAATTTCTATTTCTCAGTAGGGTCGTGCCATTATTCCAACCCTACCCATATAATTTATTTCTCAGATTGTGGCCACTTTCAGCCATCAAATCTAGTAGTCTAGCGCATGGGCATGTTTTAGCCAATTCTATGATGTTGCTAAGGGGGAGTCTGGTAACCTTGTATGTCTATTGTGTAAGTCACTCTATGGTTTGAAACAAGCTTCTCAAGCTTGGTTTGGGAAGTTCAACACTGCAATTCAGGAATTTATTACTCTGTGTTTTATCAACATTATGCATCAAATCCAACATTTCATGTGAAGACCAAACAAATTGAGATTGACTAGCATTATGCATCAAATCCAGTATTTCATGAGAAGATTAAGCACGTTGAGATTGACTGTAAATTTTGTGAAGCCGACTGATCAACTTGAAGATATCTCCCCAAGCCCCTTATCTGTCCTCGTATTAATTACATTTGTAACAAGCTATGTACATATGACTTGTATGCACTAGCTTGAGGGGAGTGTTAGAATAAGAATAGGTATATATAATCCTAGTTAGAATAGGAATAGGAATAGTAAATAGTATCCTACTTGGTAAAAGATTGTATTATAGTGTCTATAAATAGGGTCTCTATGTAATAATGTAGATACAACAATTTAATAATATTCTTTTCCTATATTTCGGACAATAATTTTAAGAAAAAAGGTGTGAAGTTGCAAGTTGTATATTAGCATATAGGTGACTGCACCATATTCCTCATCATTTAGGACCAACCATTCATTGAATTTTTTTCCCTTTACAATCGTCGAATTGAGTAATATCTTTGGAAGATAAAACTAAGCTAGTTTGCATTGACATAAGCTACAAGATTAAGATGATGGGGATGGTTTGCCCTTGCAGTCCCAGCAAATAATCTTATGTTAATCACTTTTTTTTTTTTTTTTTAATTTATGAAATTGGTAAAAAAGAATTTGAAAGTGATTGATGTTAATCACTTATTTTAGTTAAATGCTTGAAGGTAATGCTGATGAATAAGAATGAAGAGAGACCCCAGGTTTAAGACGATGCAACCAGTGATATATTCAATCATACCACTACACTCGTTAAAATGAGGTGATGGTTATGATGATATTAGCCTGATTACAATTTTAGTTTGACCATCTGATAGCTGCTGATGAATTTGAGAAGATTTGTCCTTAATTTCTGTGTGGTGTAAAAGAGCTAGTATATGGTTGCAAATTTGACAGTTTTGATGTTTTGTCTAGTCTATATGGTATACTGCCCTGTAATCTTTTCATCCTCCGAGTAATTAAATATTGAGTGGCATATATTCCTTGTAAGCTCAATCAGAACTTTTTGTTTTTTTACTAGAATTCAATTAGAAACTGTAACCCAAGAGTGTTTCACTTCCTCCACTAGCCATGCCAATTATTATGGCCTTGTTAATGTTGCTAAATCTTTGTGCTAATGGCAGTGAGAGCAGTAGCTTCTCCTGCTGGATTTGATGAAATGGTTTCTGGGACCGAGCGTAAGTATTACATGCTAGGTGGTAAAGGAGGAGTTGGGAAGACAAGTTGTGCTGCTTCACTTGCTGTAAAATTTGCAAATAATGGTCATCCCACTTTAGTAGTTTCAACTGATCCTGCACATTCCTTAAGTGATTCTTTTGCCCAGGTATAAGATAGTGTTTTTTTTTTTATTGCATTTCAGGCAGTTCTCTGAATTACTTTTTTGCTTTTCCTTTTTGGACTTTTTTCTTGTGTGACAAGATTCATTCAGTCTGCATGTTCTGACTGTAGGATTTGGCTGGCGGGACACTAGTTCCAGTTGAAGGCCCGTATTCTCCATTATTTGCCCTTG
Source organism: Solanum pinnatisectum (assembly GCA_035578085.1). Taxonomy (NCBI): domain Eukaryota; kingdom Viridiplantae; phylum Streptophyta; class Magnoliopsida; order Solanales; family Solanaceae; genus Solanum; species Solanum pinnatisectum. The sequence continues at coordinate 508,496 of JAWPEI010000051.1, forward strand.
AGGTTGTGAAAAGCCTCGTCCTACTTGTCTTTGGTGATATCCAACGTTGAATCAATAACCCAGTATTGCTATGTTCTCCTCGCTGGAGGCCAGGGATGGGGGTGTCTGGGGATTTAGTACTAAATTAAACAGTGTCATGTTTAAGGCTCATTTTGAATACTATTGTCAATATGTCAGTTGAATCCTGAAAAGGCCAAGGAAGAATTTCGAAGTGCAACCCAGATAAGTGGAGGATCTGGTATCAAAGACTTTATGGATGGTATGGGCCTTGGAGTGCTTGCTGAACAGGTAGAATTCTTTTCCCTAAATTAAATCAAATCTCTGTGAGTTCTCTTCTTTAATAAGAGTGATAAAAGTGGGAAATAAGTCTTTTAGCTAGCCACATAAAGCTTAGGTTTGCACTTACGAGAAGTAATGAAATTGAAGTCCTTTTCTTTTTTGTTTGATTCTCTCTGCCACTTGCGTGTTCAGTTTTGACCTTCGATTTTCTTGACCAAAATGGAGTTGATTTCACTTGTTTCACTACTAACTTATTCCTCTTCTTGCGTGTGCAAGCTTGGGGAACTAAAGCTTGGAGAACTGCTGGATACACCCCCTCCTGGTCTAGATGAAACCATTGCAATTTCAAAGGTGCCATAACTTTTTATACTTAAAGTTTGTGTTCATATTTTCCATCAAAAGTGTTAATGTTTTCCTTCAACCTAACTGGCTACGGATCTTCTTGCCAGGTTATGCAATTCCTTGAATCGCAGGAATATAATATGTTTACTCGTATAGTGTTTGACACAGCCCCGACAGTGAGAACAACATGATATGTCCTTTAAACTATGTTTTGGTAAGACATTCCTAATAGTTATTGGTTCCTCTCAGGGACATACTCTACGGCTCTTGTCCTTGCCAGACTTCTTGGATAAATCAATTGGAAAGATTTTGAAGGTAGCAAATCTGTTCAATTCCATATCTGCTTTTGCTTGGAAAAGAAAATTTCAGGAATGCAAAAACATGATATGGATGGATTTTCTCTTTAGGAAACATCTTTCTTCTGTCATGTACTTATTGATCAGTTGTTCTGTCAGAGTAAATGTGTGAAAAAAGTGAATGATATATTTAAACTAGTAAAATACCCGGTACTGACAAATAACCAACCTGCAATGAATAAGGAAGGTATAATAATGCTCAAGGAATGCAGAAAGACCTTCATTTGTTGTGCTTAAAGCTGAGATCTCATTCCAGTGTGCAACTACTTGGTTCCTTGGTTATGCTTTACAAATTGTTTGCTGCTTAAAATTTCTCTTCCTTAATGAAGGCAACTTTTTGGCTTATGGTTCTTAGTTGGATAGCTAGTTTCTTTCTGCAACAGAATGAAGGCTCTGGAATTCCTTTTCTCTTCCAACTGCCTGTTATCATATATTCATATTTAAAGTATTCTTGACCTGGTTTAACTCTGTAATCTCCTTTTGTTCTACTCTGGATAAACTCTTTTTCAGTTGAGACAGAAGATAGCTTCTGCCTCTTCAGCAATAAAGTCTGTCTTTGGCCAGGAAGGAACGCCCAAGCCAGATGCTGTAAGCTTTACATAGTTAGGAATATGTACTGCTGGGTGTTCATGTGCGTAAGTCTTGTCAATCTCACATATTTCGTATGTGTGCAGACAGATAAATTGGAGCAGTTAAGGGAGAGGATGATAAAAGTAAGAGAGCTTTTTCGTGACACAACCTCAACAGAATTTATCATAGTAACAATCCCCACGGTAATATTTTCTGTCTGGTGTTGTGCATGTTTTCCCAAATCTGCCTGATTAGGATCTGTTAGTATAAGGCAGAAACCACTGTATACGGGGTAACTTCTAAGAGAGGGAGAAATCACCTATAGTGTGTTTTGTTTCTGCTAAGATTTGAACTGTGGTCTCCAAGGTTTGCATCTCACAACTATTATATTTGTCTCACATTTGAGCTTAAATTAAAAATTTTAAAAACTGAAGTGTACTTCTTGAAATATCAGTCTCAATGAAATTTTTTAGCTATTGGCATGTTTTGTTTCATTTTTTCGAATCCAAAAGGATTTCAAGGCAAAGAAGCTAAATTCCTGTACAGAGTAGAACTAACTAAACTCTAAACTGCCCCACCTAGAAAATAAAAACCTACTCCCTAGTTAATTGTCAACTACATCAAGTCTTAAAGTTCAGAAAAATTGCCTGAACCTAACATTTTGGATTACGAGAAGTTTGCAAATAGAAAATGTTAGAGAAATACAATTAGTGTATACTTTTATAGTGCAAAATACCTTGGTTTTGTTGCCATATGAAAAATAGTGAGCTGCTTGTTGACTCGTGGTTCTCACTCTGTTTCCGGTGGGCGTCACCATGTGCCCTTCAGGTTATGGCAATTAGTGAATCGTCCAGGTTGTGTGCTTCCTTAAAGATGGAAGATGTTCCTGTCAAGAGGCTTATTGCTAATCAGATCCTCCCGCCATCAACCTCAGATTGCAAGTTCTGCGCAATGAAAAGAAAGGTTTGACCGTCTTATTCCCATCTCAAATCTTTTTTTAATGAAGTGAGAAGTGTATTATAACAAAGTGTCCAGAGGATGCAAGATTTACAAAAGTAGGGGTAGTCAGCTCTAGAAAGGGAAAAAATAAAACCTATCATAATACAAGAGAGCTGAAAATATGTTACACAAAGACCCTATTTATAGACAATATAATCCAATCATTTACCAAGTAGTATACTATATACTATTTCTATTCCTATTCTAAGTAGGATTGTATATTCCTATTCCGATTCTAACACTCCCCCTCAAGCTGGTGCATACAAATCATATGTACCTAGCTTGTTGCAAATGTAATTAATACGAGGACTGGTGAGGGACTTGGTGAAGATTAATGCAAGTTGATCACTTAATTTCAATTTTTTTTAACAGTATCTCCTGAGAGCAGTGGCAAACCTAGGATTTAAATATTTTGGGTGTACCAATATGAGCTCTAAGTAAAACTTAAAATAAAAACAACAAAAAAGGGTTTTAGCTGGATTTGAACTCTGGTCTCAAGGGTGATTCCTCTGGCTTATACCAGCAACAAAAGACACTCCTATGCTCCTTATGGGTACACTGTTAATTATATCCTAGTTTATGTCAGTTTCTCAAGATAGATATACATATATACACATGATTTTTTCCGAAGTTAGTGGGTGCATGTGCACTCCCCAACTTTGTATGTGGGTTCGCCTCTGCCGGAGAGTATCTTTTCTCTGACAAAGTGACAATCAATCTCAATGTGCTTAGTTCTGTCATGAAACACTGAGTTTGATGTGATATGAAAGGCCGCTTGATTATCACACACAAGTTCCATATAACTGGTTTCTCCAAATTTTAGCTCTCATCTCTCAGCAACTGTTTGATGCTTTGCTCAGCTCAGCTCCTAGAGATTTAGGTGAACCAGGTTCATTAATATTGTTGACCTATTCTATCCCTCTTGTCAACTTCATATCTTGTTCTAGTTCTTGTTTTGTGACCCATGTGATCTCCTTTCAACCAAATTCTTTTAAAGGTCTTGCGATGGTTATCATCATAGCTCTGTGTGATCCCAATTTCAACATCATCATCATTATCCTGTGCTCCTCTCTCCTTCAGGCTGTCAGATTCATCAAAATTTACATGAACACTTTCGTCAACATTTGAGGTCCTCTAGTTGTATACCTTGTAAGCTTTATTATGTGATGAACATCCAATAAAGATTCCTTCGTCCCTTGTTTCATAAAACTTTCCTAGGGCTTGTTCCATTGTTGTGGAAAACACACTTGCTCCCAAAAGCTACAAGATGAGTAAAATTTGGCTTGGTTCCCTTTAGAAGTTCCTAGGGAGTCTTCTTTAGCAAAGGTCTATCATGCATTTGTAGATGATATAGCATGCAATGTTCACAACTTCAGCACAAAATGACTTTGGAAGATTACTTCTGTGAACATAGTTTTTTCCATGTCTTCCAAGGTCCCGTTCTTCCTTGAACAACACCATCTTGTTGTGGGGTTTTAGGTTCTCAGAAGTTGTGATTGATCCCCATGTCCACAATATTCTAGAAAACTAGCATTCTCAATTCAGTACTATGGTTAGATATGATGCTAGCCACTTGAACATTCAACTTCCTTTGTAGCTCCTTCACAGATATTGAGAATAGATTGAATGTTTCACCCTTGGGGACAAGAAACAATGTCCATGTGAACTTGGAATAATTGTTAACAATCACAAACATGTATCTCTTACTCCTGTTTTGAACCCTCATAGGTCTACATATCTATGTTTAACAGCTCTAGTGGTCGGGTTGTACTTACCATCTTCTTTGATTTGAATGAGGACTTGACATGTTTTCATCCGGCACGTGCATCACACACCTTTTCTTCATAACATGGATTTTGGCAACGCAAGAACCAATTCCTTGATATCAACTTGTTGAGTTGAGAGAAGCTTGCATGTCCTAGCCTTTTCTGCCATAATAGTGAGCCATTCTCATGTGCACCTTAGCTTATAGCTTAATTCCTCAACGGAGCCATGACGTCAACTGTATATACATTTTTGTGTCTTTCTCCTCAAAGAACCAGGTTCTTGGTTTTGGAACTTGTAACAGACTAACAGTACAGTCATTTGAGGTGAATACAACCTGGTTCCCTTTATCACACATCCGTGACACACTCAATAGGCTGTGCTTTAATGCTTTGACATGATGTATATTCTCAATTGCATGGGAGTGGGATTTTTCAATTTTTCCAATCCTAATGATGTCTTTTTTTGCTTTCCAAATTCCACTCTCTCCTTGATAGGCTTCTAGTGAAAGAAAATTTCCTTTTCTCTTGTCATGTGTCTAGAACAAGCACCATCGGCATATCACATGCTTCTGTTTTCACTCACCTTAGCCTTTCATTCTTCATATTCAGTGGCTAAATTCTTCCATGGTCAGTAGGAATTGATTGTCCTCTTCAACATCATCATCCTCATCATCACTTGAGGAGTTTCCATGGAAGCTAGTGCTTTCCTTACTATTTGATATATTTGAGTAGTTATCCTGCTTCCAGGAACTTGAACCCTGTTTTCTTTGTCAAGAGTATTCCTTCTCCACTCAGTCTCTATTTCTGGACATGAGTGGTGAGGACTTCACATCTGTGGCATACCTCAGAGTTCCCCCTATCAGGTGCTCTTGAATTTGAGCTACTACCTCTGTTTTAGAGCCCTTCTCTCCTGATAATCCTTTGGAACCTCCAGGTTAGCATATCTTCTTCATCAACATCTTGATTCTGGGTGGCTTTAAGGACCAGGTTCACTTCCTTTCTTGGTGGAGCATTCTTTTGATTTTGGAATTTCTTCATTTCAAAGGTCTTCAAGTTTCTCACGATTTCATCTATAACATTGTCTCCAAATATTGCCTCCATTATTGTATTGACCTTGCTTTCCCAAGAGTCATGCAAGATATCTAGAAATTTTTCAATCTTCTTCCTTCAAGGGATGATCTCCAGGCGAGTTCAATTCATTACTGATGTCAATGAATCTATTCAACATCTCTTGAAGAGTTTATCATTTATTCATCTAAAAATGCTCTTATTGCCTACTAAGCAATGCAAACTTTGACTTCTTAACTTGGCTCATCCCTTGTAACACCTCAGAAGTGCCTAACTCAGATAAATCAGAGAAGTGTAGAAAAGTTGCTGAAGTTTGCAAACATTTACTTCCACAAGAGAAGTTCACGGACCATATAACCTTTCATGGTCCGTGGAAGCCAATCGTGGAAGGGACCTCAGGAATTGGAAAATTTAGGATCAAATTTACAAAAGGCTTTATGGCCCGTAAAGAGATTCATGAACCGTAGACTTGTCTTCAACAAGTTGGTGTTTGAGGTTGATAGGACGAAGGTGTTTCCACAACTCGTAGATGGTTATATCGACTGTGGATGGGTTGGTAGACCATACCACTAAACTTTAGGAAAATTGGACTTCAGGATGTTGTACGAGAGGTTTATATGGCCCGTGTAAGGTTTCACGGACCGTAGACGTTGTCGTGGAATGAAGGTTCTAAAAGTTGGACATTTTGGTGGTTGGATAGGATAAGTGAATGCACGGACCGTCAACCGTGAAACGATTTACGGACGGTAGAGTTGAACTTCAGAAAGTCAGATTTCTTCCCTGTGTGTTCTACGGACCACTTCACAGACCGTAGAAGGTTATATAGTTCGTGGATGGTGCTCGTGAAGTCTATTCGACAGTTAATTCTCAGGGGTAGTTGGGTCTTTTCCTATCCTTTTAATTCCTATACTATGTCGTTTTGGGTTTATTTTGGAGACTATAACTGATTCCTAAGACCCCTAACCTCCTTATACTCTCATTCACTCAAAATCAAATTCTTCTCCCTGAAGCTTCTCTCCGAAGGCAAGAACAAGGATTCCAAAGGTCCAAGTCTTCTCTAATTTCACCTAGGGTTTCTATCAAGGTATGTGGAAATTTCATCAATGGGTCCTTCTTCACCCATTGAGTCCTAAAGAAACCTCTGTGAGAAATATAAGAGAAGAATATTATTGAGTTGTGTTGTTATCTACATTATTACAAAGAGACCTTATTTTTAGACACTACAATATAATCCTTTACCAAGTAGGATACTATTACTAGTCCTATTCCTATTCTAAGTAGGATTGTATATACCTATTTCTATTCTAACACTCCTCCTCAAGCTAGTGCATATAAATCATATGTACCTAGCTTGTTACAAATGTAATTAATACGAGGACCGATAAGGGGCTTGGTGAGATATCTGTGGGTTGATCACTCGACTTCACAAAATTGACAATCAATCTCAATGTGCGTAGTCTTCTCATGAAATATTAGATTTGAGCATAATGTCGATAAAACACAGAGTGATAAAATTACAGTATTGAACTTCCCAAACCAAGCTTGCACAGACTATTTCAGACCATAGTGTGACTTACGTAATCGATATACAAGTAGATACAAGTAGACTGCCCCTGAGCAACAAAATTAGGTGGTTGCTCCATATAGACCTTTTCACAATGCAATAGTCGCCGGAAGTGTTCAAAATCTAGTCTAAAGTATATGGATCGTGTTGGAATCAATAGACGAGTCGATATTAAATAAGAAAGTCACTGTTAGATTTGATGGCTAAAAGTGGTCACAATCTTAAAATTAAAATTATATAGGTAGGGTTGGAATGATGGCACGACCTAATTGGAGAATAAAAATTATATAGGAAAAGTCAGATTGACGACACGATCCTATTGAAAAAGAGAAATAATATGGGTAGGGTCGGAATGATGGCACGACCCTACTGAAAAAGATAAATTATATGGGTAGGGTCGGAATTATGGCACAACCTTACGCAAATCAAATTTGAGGAGTCACCAGAAAGACAAATGGAACTATGCAAATCAAATCGAGTCACCAAAAAGACACACGGAGCTATGCAACTCAGATATGAGAAAGTAGTTCGGAAAATTCCATGGTACTATGCAAATTAAATATGAAAAGTAGTCATGCATAGTGCTATGCAAATTAGATAAAAAAAATCCAGGAAGGATGACACGGTGCTACACAAATTAAATATGAAAAAAGTAGTCATCGAAATGATGGACGGTGCTACACAAATTAAATATGAAAAAAAATAGTCATTGAAAAGATGGACGGTGCTACAAAAACTAAATATAAAAAAATAATCACCAGAAAAGATACATGACGGACCCAACTTTTGCTAACATAATCATTGGCCAAACGGGCGACATATATGGGTAATAACCGCCCGCTGGCAGCGGAAACTCTTTGATTGTTTATCAAGATTGAAGAGGCTCTGATACCATGTGAGAAATATAAGAGAAGAATATTATTGAATTGTGTTGTTATCTACATTATTACATAGAGACTATTTATAGACACTACAATACAATATAATCCTTTACCATTTACTATTATTTACTACTCCTATTTACTAGTCCTATTCTAAGTAGGATTATATATACTTATTCCTATTCTAACAACCTCAATTTCTCCAATTTATGATTCTTCTCCAATTATAGGGCTTCATGATTTCTTATGGGTTCGAATTGAATTTCAGTTTATTCTTTATGATTGATCTTATTATGCATGATTTGATCATAATTCAATGTTTTCAAAGGTATTTTCATGAATTCAAGCTACGTAAGTATTTTTATGATCATGAGTCATGACTAAGCTATGTCTGTATGCATGCATTATGGTATGAAGGTTTTCATGAATTTAGGATGTTTTCATATAAAGTATCATTCAGTTTATATGATTATCATGCTTTAGATGCTTTAGGATAAAGTCTCTCAGATTATGTTATGTATCATAATTTTAAGGAACTACTTATTACAATTATTAAATTCTCCATGAATGATTCAGTATTATCAGATTCTTACTGTTTCTATGATTATGCATGTTTTCCGTTGGGAGGTTACTTAGCATCGAGTGGACCTTGGGATGAAGGCTCATCTGTTAGTAGAGGCGAGGCATGAGACCTTTACTAACAATCCCTTTGTCCCAAAACTACGTGGCCCCGTTGGACTAAGTCTTTACAGTCTTTTGCTAGTGGATCCAACTTATCTCAGACTCGTGGTCCTTATCTTGGCAAGTAGGACACTCTCTTTTCGATGTATGAGCAGTACACTAAACTCCATGTTGTAGCTCACATGGTTTATATCGGTTAATGGTATCTCCCACATATGTTATGATTTTTAGAATATTGCATGATCTTGTACTATGTTTTCAGAATCAGATCATCAGTTTTCATATTATGTTTACTTGGTCATTGCATTACCATGTTTTACAAACTTATGTTATAATGTCATGTTTATGCATTTTCCCATATTTAGTACATTCCGAGCGCTAGTCGCATACTTTTCTTCCTATGTTGTTTCATAATATAGGTTCTGATGCATCTTATCAAGTGCGTGGTTAGTACAAACTCTTATCAGCCTAGCACTATTTCGGTGAGTCCTCATGGTTTGGGGACATACCACTTATAAGTCCTTATGTTCATTCAAACTTTACTCTCAATTTTAGATTATTCGAGTGATCTAGAGACTTGTCCTAGCAACTCACTTATGTTAGAGGCTATTTCAGACATTAGTATTTTCGCACATGTGTCTTGTACTCGGATCTCTTTTTTATGCTATGTCTAGGCATTTGAGAGTTGAGACTTTATTCCGCTTTTCATGTTATTTCAGTTATGCCTTTTATCTCAGGGTGTTCTAATGCATCTTATCAAGTGCGTGGTTAGTACAAACTCTTATCAGCCTAGCACTATTTTGGTGAGTCCTCATGGTTCGGGGACATACCACTTATAAGTCCTTATGTTCATTCAAACTTTACTCTCAGTTTCAGATTATTCGAGTGATCTAGAGACTTGTCCTAGCAGCTCACATATGTTAGAGGATATTTCAGACATTAGTATTTTCGCACATGTGTCTTGTACTCGGATCTCTCTTTTATGCTATGTCTAGGCATTTGAGACTTTATTCCGCTTTTCATGTTATTTCAGTTATGCCTTTATCTCAGGGTCATGCTATGTCATGTGGTTAGCTTGGGGTCACTCGTGGCTCTAAGTACCATGTCATGTCTAGGGGGTAGTCTTGGGTCGTGACATTCCTTCATGTGTAGTTTGCAACGTATTACATACTTGTTTTGCATTATTGCATGAAGACTGACTATACTCACCAGGTCCAAAGCCACAAATAAGAACCTTTTTGGCTTTGACATTCTTTTGGACTGCCTTGATTTCTTCATTAGTGAACTCATCCCTTGTCTTGGGACCAGTTCCTCTCCTGTTGTCATCCTTGGCCATTGAGATTTTTGGACCTTGTTCAATAATATTCCATGGCTCTAGGTCCTCTCCAACAATAAAGTCCTGCATCCTGACCTTCCACCAACCATATTATTTTCCATTGAAGGATGGTGGCCTTGTGGTCGATTATCCTTGCACTCATGGTAGTGCAGCCATCTTTAGTCTTTCAAGGTGTTAGCCTTTTGGAAGGACCTGCTTTCGTACTAATTGTTATTTTATGTTTTCACTTATGTATTGAATAAGCAGGTTCTTCAGTTACTATTCAAGAAGTAAATGTGGAACAAATAATCAAAACAATGGTTTTTACATGGAGAACTTCTCGCTCTTGGGAGTCAACAGCCATGACCTACCCCGTCGGCTTTTCTCCCAACTTTCCACTAAATTTGTTCAACTTTTTAGGCTACGACTTTATAATCAAGGGACTGCTTCATAGACCTTTCCCCTCTACAAATCTCCTAATTGTAGCTACTTCTTTCTATACTCTACCAGTCTTGAACACCCTTACAATTCAAACACCTAATACAAATTTTCTATGAATGTAAAAGTTTACAATTTAAGCTCAAAGAATCAAACTTGAGTAACTGTAATGATAAATCTTGATGGGAATTCTTCGCGATGCAAGTTGACTCTTTTTGATACGCAGTCACTCAGAATAAATTCTCTCTTTAGGTGTTCTCTTCTTGCTGTGTGGTTGTCTTCAATAGCATTAATGCAATGCTTTGTATAGGAGTAGGAATGACCGCTTCTTGTTCTCCTAATTCTTGAAGAATAAATTCAAGAATCGAAGAACCTAATCCAAGTTTGATTTGGTTTCCATTTGTGCGTCGGCCTCTTTGTTTTCTCCTATTTTTGATCCTTTCTCCATGTGTGCAAATATGGTAAAATTTCCATCTTGATTTCTTGTTTTTTTAATTCATGTGATTTAGCCGAAATCCCAATTCCTCAAGGAATCCTTCATACACTTAGAATCTGCTTTGCGCCTGATCAACAGTTTTCAGTTGTCTTCTGTGAAGGACCTGGTTTCTTCACTTCTCGGAGTGTACTTATATAGTTAGCTCTTGCAGTAGACATGTTAAGGAATTGATTCTTCAGTAGTTGTTTGTCATAAACAATACATCTTTCTTATTTGAGACGTGTAACATCTGGTTCTAGCATCATGTTTGTTATGCTTGTTAATCATCAAAACTCCATATGTGGAATAGCTCATGGTTCCTAGCTCAACAGATACGAGTACCTACTCTACGTACAATTTAGAAACTGTCTCCATATATCATATCCAACGGGTTCGTACATGTTCCCTGTTCTCTTTCCAATTCATATTGTGCAAATTCCAATTCTCCTTTCTTTTATTTACTTTTTTTCTTTTAATTTATGCGGTTGATTCTCTTATTTATCAATGAAATTTAAGTTTTCTGCTGTACAACACAGCTGAAACATTTTTGACAACTTCCAGTTGCAGTATTTTTTTTAAATGAATAAACACTTGTGATTTCATGTTATAATAAATTTTTAAATATATATAATTCTACAAAGATTTACTAGTCAACAATAAAAACAACTAATTATTATTTACTATAATTCTCTTTTATATGGTGTAAACAATCTTTTCACATTGAGTATAGATTATTAATTTATGCAAAATTTGGACAAGACCGAAGAAGTATTACTCTTTACTCTTAGTTTCCAACTCTTCTTGCCTTGTTCCATCTTGGAATTGCTTGGACTTTATTGTTGTGGTATTCTTTCTTTTTTTTCCCCACAAAACTGATTTGATTGCCACTGAAATTTGATTACATATGAAGGAGGGCTAGGCCTAGCCTTCTATAGAAGATGTATACATATGACAAAAACCAAAAAAGTTTGCCCAAAACAGTGGGAAAGGAAAAGCTTCAAGGAGGCTCATATTGGAGCCTTCTCGATTTTCTCATCTTGACTCGAAATGATGGGAATTGTCATCTTTCGGTAGTTAGCAAACCTCTGATGGCGGTTGGTAAGTCTCTATACTGTGTGTATACCTTAATTACATCAGTGTTATGCCTCATAGAAGCCAGTTTGTCCGCAACTTTGTTAGCTTCTCTAAATCAGTGCCTAGTAATCACTCCATGGTCTATTACTATTTTCTTTATCTGTACAGGAAGCAAAATAGAACTAATATAATAATGTTACTGAGAATTTTCTTCATGCAGATGATCACTTCGTTTTTCTTTAATATGCATCTTAATTAACTTGCTGGACTTTTCTATGTAGTTCTAGCTAGGAATAACTGATGGTTGAAGTATCACAGGACCAAAGTCGTGCTCTGGATATGATCCAGAATGACCCAGAGCTCTCTAGCCTGATGTTGATCCAGGCACCCCTTGTTGATGTAGAGATCAGAGGTGTTCCAGCTCTTCAGTTTTTAGGGGACATTGTCTGGAAATAAAGAAAAAGAACTTGACACTGCATCAGCTAATCAGGTACATTCTTGTAAGTTGTATTGACGACGCATTTCGTGTGATTTGTCCTGTTCAGCCATGACATTAAAATGTCACTCTAGAAGTTCAGGCAGTAACCTTTAGATAATCTCCTCTGCAGCTTACCTTAGTTGTCTCTGGGGATTATTGCTAATTTGACACAGCACTATTGCATTGGGTCTTGTCCTTTTATCCTTTCTTTGAGGTGACTGAGTGGACATTTCTTTTATGTGTTGTATGTATAAACAAAGTATTAACTCAATGATGATATCCTGGAATTGTGATGGAAGTGTCAAATGGATGTGCATATGCTACAGCCTTCTTTTGCTAATGTTTGTTTTATTATAATCTGCATTTATACAAGCTTCTTTTTCTGAATGTTATAGGTTTTTCCTGGCACATTTGAACACAAACTGCATTGATGGAATATGAGCACCCAAGTCTTATGATGGTCTTGCTCTAACTAGTGAACACAAATACATGCGATACTGTGTTATTTTACTAAGGTACAGGAAAATACAAAGTGGGAGTTGCGTTGAGATGAGTCAACAAAAATTGGGCTGAAAAGAATTATTTGTTTTCATATTAGTGACTTGACATTTGAAATAAAAAAGAACATGGCAAAGCACTAGTGAAACAAGTAAACTGGATGTCAATCTCCCGTTTATTTTTTTTTTTTCTTTTTTGCAGACATAGTGAACTCGTTTTGTTGTATAAAATGGGTTGTAGGATGCTTTGTATTTTGTGGATTTCGAAACTGCTAAGAAAAGACTTGTGACTCTGCGTATATAGATATGCTTCTGCCTTTATGTTCTGTCAAACTTGGTATACTAGATATTTCTAGTTCTAATAAATAAGTAAAATATACTACAACGCTTGCTTTACACCCCAGACCCCCCTCCCCTCTGCCTAAGTTTTTTGTTGAAAGGCATTACTGTACTTGTGACTCGGTTGACTGAAAGAGAGTTCGCTTTTGCGTTGTTTGAATATAGTAAAATTTATTGAAAATTGTTTTTGAGTCTGGAGATTATTTCATTAAAATCAAACAAATGGTGGAAGCCCAGTCTATACAAAAAGAAAGGATAGCAATGATCTGCCCCAAAATTAGACTCGATCCAAAACAAGGAATACGAAAGATTTACTAAACAAAACAAATATCTGAGCTTTGTACTAGCGTATTTGGTACTCTCTTCTTCTCCTCGCCTCTACTGTTTGAAAATGTTTCCACCACGGGTGAGCTTGCATCTTTTCCTCCTCTTGTGGGTTTCCTTCCATTTTGATCCCTATTTGTTTAGCTATTGGCTTTGTCTATCGTCTTCACTCTCACTTGGTAAGTGTTCTTTCATCACCTCCCTCTCTTTTTCCTTCCTTTGAGATGATGTTTCACAGTTCTTCTTGGGTGGTCGTGTTTGTTACTAAAAGGGACGATAGAAACACTTCATTCCAACTCAGATTTGGCTCTTCATGTAAGCATTTGTTATCTCATATTTGTCTTCTTCGATTTACTCTGCTCTTCTCCTTACTTCTCGTGTTTATTCATGTTCCTTTGCAGGTGATGTTGAGTAGATGTTGCATTGTCTTCTTTAGGATTCACTTCTGAAAAGCTCCAATTATGCAAGACCCAACGAAGTTTGGTAGCAAGTTTTAAAGGGGTGTAGTGAGGTACATGTTGTTTCCTACTAGAGCTAACAACACTTGCGGAGGATAAGGTGATTTTCGTTGCAAGTTTGATATCGGGGTTCTCGATAAACTTTGGGAAGCTTATTGCAGAAGAGATAAGGCACAGAGTTTCTAAGTCACCTACTTGTTTACTTTTCTTCTACTTAATGACAAGGCTATGTAAAGCAGAAGAGTTTCTTATTCTTGTCAGAATTGATGTGGAAACAGTTGTAACTAAGAGGTTCGACATTGAGAAGAGGGATGAGTCAAGACTTGAGATGTGAGATGCACAAACTAGTGCCACAAGTATCTGGTATAGGTGCACGTGGGAGATAGTGTTGGAGGCATCCTATGACGTCCACTAGCACTACTATCCGACTTTTACACCCTCTGCATTAGAAGCGATGGAGCACGTGGTGTAGAGTCTCACGAGTTTATTGAGGCGCTTTATCATTATCACGGCTCTCACCGTATGCTCTTACAGACAAATTTCATGACTAGTCTGTTTTGTTGATAGGGCCATCACGGAGGCATTGGGGTTGTATAAATACTTACATGCCGAAGCAGATGATATGGTGTCACGTCCGAGGCTACCCACTGAGCGTAAACACGGGACCTAGAATCACGAGTGACCCGAAGCTAACCTTGGTGACATATCATAGCATACTAAGATAAAATGACAGGAGAAATACTAAGCAGAATCTAAAAACCATAATATGACTGAAGTGGGGAATACCCAATACTGTTTGAATAGCATACTGAATAAGAGTTTACAATACTAGGTTATAACTCAAAATACTAAAACTGATTCTATCTATGTCTGAATAAAAGCCTCTAACTGACTATAGATGTTGGGACATGCCCCAAACTAACTCTAGCAACACTGAAACTAAAAAGGAAAGACTGAATAGGAAGCATGTCAATCGTCCTCGAAAAATGAGGACTCACCACAGGTACTACTGAACTAGAGATCGAGAACCGATCTATGCGTGATCTGAACGTTGAGGACTTGAACCTACATCACGAGAAGATGTAGTGCAGTGTATGCGTCAGTACTTGAAGGGTACTGAGATGCAGGATAGGATAAAGCTGAACAACATATACATAACTGAAATAAAGCATACTGATCAATGATATAAGATGAACATGAAGAATATACTAACCATGTTGAATATGAACTAAACTGAATACAATGACCAAGTTCATAACATCTTGGCCGAATAGTGAACTATAAATGATAACTTGGTCAATGCACTATAATCGACTTGGGAGCTACTAATAGAGCGTAAGACCCGTGAGCTAAATGTGAGTCCGATGTATAGTCCCAGTGAGAGGATCCAATATACCTTGCGGTATAAAGGCATAACTAAGCGTGATCACTAAATATGATGCCCACATAAGGGACTTAACCTACGAGGGCACGCATTACGAGACTATGAGGATGATCGACCACTAGTCGACTCGATATTAAGCCTACTCCCGATAGAATGTATGAAATACAACATAACTAACATAAATTTGGATAGCTTGATGCGACATGCTAGTGAAAATGCAACATTAAGTATTGATAATGAAACATTTGGCCCGATGCATGCATATATGTATAAAGCCCGACCAAGCGTAATTCATGAACTAAGCGAATCTACACAACTAAGTGCTTTGGATTTCATGTGAGAACTAAGTAATGCGTAGTTACGAAATGAAATATTACGATTAGGATTAATCTAACGATTAAATATCGATAATAATATGAAGTTCTAGAAACCTAAGTCTAAACATAATGAAGGAATCAAGAATCTCACTAAATTCTAAGGACCTAATGGGCGAAAGGAGCCCACTAATGAAATCCACATACACTGGTGGCAGATTCCACGGAGAAATCTTTTGATTTTGGGGCTAGAACTAAGGAAAACATCTTGCTTTCTTAGAAAGGGCTTGGTCGATGATTTCTCTTTTCTTTTGCATAGTTTGATCGATTTCTTGGAGAATGAATGGTTAGGGTAAGTTACGATTAAGTTACTAGGCTCAAAGCCCGACCAAGCGATGTAGTTTAGGGGTTAAACAATGTAATTTAGGTGTCGATGCATAGGAAAAGACCAAACAACCCTCGACTTAAAAGGCGCGAGGCCAGCGCTGAGCTTGGCCAGATGGACGTCACGACCTCTGATGCATCTTGTTCGATCGTTGATTGGCTTAGAGACTAGGATTTGGGAGTGCGAAGCACGGCACGGACCACAAATCGTGGTTTGACCTCTGATGCATGGAGTCTGGCGTGGAGTCGACCCTTAGTTGAGATTTTCTAGGCTCTTTGGGAGGGGGCGAGTGGTCAACCACGGACCCACTTTGGTAGCACCTCTGACTTTTGATTTTCTGCAATCTAGTCTTTCTGGCATACAAGGTGTTATCGTGATCGAACAGGGACTGAACCTCATCACGAGAAGATGTAGCGCGAGTATGAGTTAGTACTTGATGGAGTGCGAGCATGTATGATAGGATAAACTAAACAACAAATACATAATTGAAATAAAACATATTGATTAGTGATATAAAATGAACATGAAGAATATACTAACCATCTTTGAATATGAACTAAAGCTGAATCAATGACCAAGTTCATAACATCACGGCTGAATCTTGAGCGCAGCGATAACGGTCAATACACTAGAATTTGTAGGAGCTACTAATAAGCGACATAAAACCACGTGGGCTAAGCGTAGAGTCAATGTATCACGCCCGTCGAGAGGACTCGATATACCTTGCCGGTATAAAGGCATGGTAGCGTGATCACTAAATCGATGCCCACGGAGGACTTAACCTAAGGGGCACGTAGTTACGGGACTATGAGGGTGGACCACTAGTCGACTCGGTATTAAGCGTGCTCCCAATAGAATGTATGAAATACAACATAAGCGACATAAACTAGATGGCTCGAAAGTCGACATGCTAGCGAAAATGCAACATTAAATCGCGATAATGGAACATTTGGCGATGCATGTATATCTGTATAAACTGACCTAGCAAGTGTAATTCATGAACTAAACGAATCTACACAACTAGGGTTTTGAATTTCATGCGAGAATTAAGTAACATAGTTACGAAAATGAAATATTCTGATTAGGATTAATCTAATAGTTAAATATCGGCAATAATATGAAGTTCTAGAAACCTAAGTCTAAACATAATGAAAGGAATCAATAATCGGCTTAATTCTAGGGACCTAATGGCGAAAAGAACCCACTAGTGAAATCCCACATACACGGTGACGAATTCCACGAGAAATCTTTCGATTTTGAAATTTGGGCCGAGGAAAATTTGCTGCATTCTTAGAAAGGGCTTGGTCGATGATTTCTCTCTCATTTGCTTGGTTTGATCGATTTCTTTGAGAATGAATTGGGTAGGGTAAGTTACGATTAAGTTACTAGGCTCGAACTAACCAAAGCAGCGTATTTTAGGGGTTAAACAGCGTAGTTTAGGTGTCGACACATATGGAAAAGACCAAATGACCCTGACTTAAAAGGCGTAGAGGCTAACGATGGGCTGATGATGGACCGTCGGTGACCTAGGGGCCGTCACGGTCGATCGTTGATTAACCAGAGTGGATATGGGGTTTTGAACCACGACACGGACCTGACAGTGGTGCGACCTGTAGTTGAGATTTTACGGTTTTACGGGGAGGTTGCAGGTGGTCAACCACGGACCCCACCTACGGTCCGTGGGTGGTCCCCTTTGGTAGCACTTTCTGACCACGATTTTCTACATTCTGGTCTTTACAGCATATGAGGTGTTACATTATCTCGACTTGGAATATTCGTCCTCGAATGAAGACTAACCTAGCTGAATATGGAGAGAAAGAACTGAAAAAAAACTGTACCACTAAGTACTAGAAACTGAAATATGACTAACTAAGTTCCAAGAATATGCAAATACGTTGAAAATGCAAGTATAACTAAAGGAACATGATAGTACGATTGAATCTACGCATGAGTAACTGAAAGACTGGAGAGGAACTATTACCTCAAGCTGGAATGGAATCAGAAGGAAAGAGATGATGATACTTGGCTTTCATAGCTGCTTTTGCTTCTTAAGTAGCTCCCTCTACGGACTGACTCCTCCACAATACCTTAACTGAAGCGACTTCTTTATTTCTCAACCTTGAACTGGCGATCAAGAATCTCAGTAGCACGTCTCGTAAGTGAGACTATCCTTCACCACACTTTCCAATGGTACTATAGATCTTTGGATCACCCACACACTTCTTGACAATGAAATGTGAAAGGCCGAATACACGGCGCTAGTTACGATGGCAACTCTAACTCATAGCCACTTTGCGACTCTTTTCAAGATCCTATAAGGGCTACGTATCTAAGATTGAGCTTCCATTTCTTGCAAATCTCATTACCCTCTTCATATGTGACACTTGCAGAAAACTCAATCATCGATTTTGAACTACAAGTCCCTTCTCCTTACATACATAGGACTTGGCGACTTTGGGTTGTCTTAAGTCTTCTTTGATGAGCTGAACGTTTTCCATAGCATCATAAACCAAATCTGGTCCTATCAAGGTGCTTCACCTCTTGAACCACCTAGCTGGAGATCTACATCTCGCCCGTACAATGCCTCATAAGGGCTATTTGGATCTTTGGAATGGTAGCTATTATTGTAGGCAAACTACATAAGAGGAAGGTGATCATCCTAACTACCCTTGAAATCGATCACACAAGCTCTCATATGTCCTCTAAGGTGCAGATGATACGATCTTGACCATCCGTCTGTGGATGAAATGTTGTGCTGAGGTTAACCTGAGTACCAGGACCTTTCTGAAAGGATTTCCAAAAGTGAGAGGTAAACTGAGGACCTCTGTATGAGATGGTAGACATGGGGTTAAACCTGAATATCTCATTAATGTAAAGCTTGGCGCAGTCCTCCATCAAATCTGTAGTTTTAACAGCAAAAAAGTGAGCGGACTTAGTAACTCTATCTACTATCACCCAAATGGAGTCATGCTGTCTGTGAGTATGTGGTAAACCTGTAATGAAGTCCATGTTTATCACTTCCCACTTCCATGTAGGAATGTTGCTCTCTTGTGTCATACCTCATGGTTTCTGATGTTCTACCTTCACCTGCTGACAATTAGGGCACTTAGCCATAAAATCTACTATATCCCTTTTCATGCCATTCCACCAAAAGACTTCCGTAAATCATGGTACATTTTAGTGGCGCTTGGATGAATAGAATACCTCGAGTTATGGGCACGAAAGGATCATTGTCTCAACTCACCCACCTTGGAACCATAAACAAGCACAGTAGTGAACCACCATCTCCCCGGGAGAAAACCTCGACTTCTGCGATGAGCGACACCCGATTGAAGCAATATAGGATCACTATCTTGTTTTTCCTTAACCTCTGCTACTAATGAAGATTCGACCCGTTACGGTGTCACACCACCATCTAATATGCTCGTAAGGCGAACTCCCAAGCGAAAGCGAACATCTTTTGCTAATTCCTTCCTTTCTTCCTCAACATCGCTACACTACCCATAGATAGTTTGCAGAGCATGACTACTACATTGGCCTTACCGGGATGGTAAAAGCACATTCATATCATAGTCCTCGAGGAACTCAAGCCATCTCCACTAGAGAAGATTCAACTCTTTCTAGGTGAACACATCTTTGGAGGCTCTTGTAGTGCATGAACACACTATGTGAACACTATACAAGTAATGTCTCCAAATCTTTAGGGTAAATACTATGACTACAAGCTCGAGGTCATGAGTCGGATGGTTCTTCTCATGCCTTAAGGCGTCTAGAAGCATAAGCTATAACCTTACCTTGCTGCGTCAATACACAACCTGGGCGACTCTGAATGCATTACAATAGATCACATAACCGTCGAGCTCTGGTAGAGTCAAAACAAGAGCTTTAGTCAGCCTAGTTTTGATTCTGCGAAGATCTTCTCACTCATCGACCTGAAACTTAACATTTTTACGAGTCAACTTAGTCAATGGCGAAACTATAAATGAAAATCCTTCCACGACATACATAATAACCATTAAACCTAGAAACTTTTGATATCTATAGGAGAGTTTGGTGGGCCATTCTTCATTGCCTCTATTTTATAAGAATCCACTCGGATCCCTTAGCTAGACACAGCATGCCTAAGGAAAGCAATAATTGTAACCAAAACACATATTTGCTAAACTTACCGAATAGGTGGCGATCTTTGAGTGTCTGAAACATCCTCAAATGAGTCATATGTTCTTCCTCATTCCTAGGTAAATGAGGATATCATCGATAAAGGCGATAGCGAACAAGTCGAATACTACTTGAACACCCTGTTCATCAAGTCCATGAAAGTTGCATGAGCATTGGTTAGTCCAAATGACATAACTACAAATTCATAATGACCGTGCGAGTTACGAGAAATTGTTTTGGAATGTCACTATCTACGACTACTGGTGATGATAGCGAATCTAAGGTCTGTCTTCAAAAAATAACTAGCACCCTGAAGTTGCTCGAATAAGTCATCAATCCTAAGGATAGGGTACTTATTCTTGATTGTGACTTTGTTCAATTGCCGATAGTCAATGCACATCCTGAGAGAACCGTCTTTCTTTTCACGAACAACGGGTGCATCCATGGGGAAATACTAGGTCTGATGAAGCCCTCATCTAGAAGATATTTCAACTGCTCTTTCAATTCCTTAAGCTCAACTAGAGCCATTTTGTAAGGAGGAATATAAATAGGCTGGGTTTCTAGAAGGAGATCAATTCCGAAGTCGATTTCCCTTTCGGGAGAAACTCTGGGAAGATCTTTTGGAAACATTTCTACAAACTCATTTCCTACTGGAACTGACTCAAGAGTTGGGGTTTCGGAGCTTGAATACTTAACCCTAACTAGATGATACAGACACCACTTGGAAATCATCTTTCTAGCCTTATGGTAAGAAATGAATCGACCCATAGGCACCTTTGAGCTACTACCATTCCATTCATTGGTTTGCTTGAAACTAAAGCGAGCGATCTGATTCTACAATCGACTGAGGCATAATAGAAATGTAACCAATCCATGCCTAGAATGATATCAAAGTCTACCATTTCTAACTTTACTAGATCCGCTGAGGTTACTTTCTGAGAGACCGTGACAGGGTCATTTCTGTATACCCGTCTAGCTATAATTGGGTCACCAACTAAAGTAGAGACTGAGAAGGGTATTGAAAGTGTTTCTGGACTGACACCGAAGTTCACTGCTATATATGGAGTTACAAAGGAAAAAGTAACCCCTGGATCTAACAAAGTATAAACATCTAAGGGAAATACTCGTAACAGACCAGTAATCACATTAGGAGAATCTTCACGGTCTGGCGGTGGAGATCATACAACCTGATACAGCGCTTGTGGCACTAGATGTAGTACCTCTGAGTCGGGAGACCTTTGGTCTTCTTGAAGGTATGGTGGGCCCTACCATTATTACCTCTTTGTCCCTGTTTAGAAGAAGGGCAATTATCGACCTTTGAGCAGTCGACCACGCTGAAATGTTTATTCTTCCCTGAAAACATTGGCTCGGATGGTTCTTACCAGATTTGGATAAGTTGGGTAGGTTCTAGTACCTGAAACACTCCCTTGAGACTTAGAGACTGATGACCTCCCTTTCTGAGCCTGTCAAAACTTGGGGGATGGAGCACTAGCTGATGAAGGTGCTGGGGCTGAAGAATTTTGCTGATACTACGAGCGATTTCCACTCGATTTCTATTGAGAGTAGTCATAGTTTCTATCTAGCCTTCTTGTTGTCCTTAGCTAGTGTTCTAAGCTTGTCTTCCTCAACCTGCTGAGCATGAGTCATAAGCCTAGAGATGTTCATCTCCTCCAACAACATTGCAGTTCTGCACTTTGTCTTTACCAAGTCAGATACTCTAAAAAGGAACTTACTCATCTGCATACAGGATCGCGACCACGTATGGAGAATACCTAGAGAGCTGGGTGAACTTGAGTCTATACTCTTGGACTGACATAGAACCTTGGCTCAAATTCATAAACTCTTGAGCTTTTCCTCTCTCAAGTCTCTTGGAAAGAACACATCGAAAAGCTCAGTAAAACATTCCCGATCACGGGAGCTCCATTCTGCACTTGTTTTCCTTCCATTGAGTAGAACCAAATGTGAGCTCGTCCTTGGTAGTAGGACTCAACTCCACTCTATCATTTCGATTACTTGCATCACTCCAAAGATCTTTTGACCTTATCGATAAAATTCGATCCTCGTGACTTGCGACCCGAAACTTAGGTGGATTCATACTAACAAAATCATGGACCCTGTTGCCTGATCCACCACTGGCATTTGTAGGCTGGAGACGTGATTATTTAGGTTGGCTACACTCTGGACCAAAGGTGAATAACATTTGAAACTCTGCATTGAAACCTCGTAGTGCGGGACTAGAGAAGCTATGTTAGTGTTACGGGCATTAGCATTCCTTGTAAGCTCTATGAGAGGCATGATCTGAAACACATAATGTCGAGTTAGAAAAGATCATACCTACGCATGGTAAGAATAACAAGAAAGTGAAGTTTTTCTAAAACACGTAGCCTCTCTCTTATAAGTGTGGCGTGTTTCACACTCATGAAGGACTCTACTTAGCGCGACTTTTCCAGCATTCTAGGACTCTTAAACCTAGTGCTCTGATATAAAGTTTGTCGCCCCAGGCTACCCGCGGACATAAACACAAGACTAGGATCACGAGTGACCCCAAGCTAACCCTAAGTTGGCATATCATAGCATCTAAAATAAAGACATGAAATACTATGTGGAAGCTAAAAACCATAATATGATTGAAGTAGAGAATACGATACTATATGAATAACATCTTAATAAGAGTTTCACAATCTAGAGTTATAACTCAAAATACTAGGCTGATTCTAACTATATCTGAATAAAATCCTCTGCTGACAAGAGATCTTTGGGACATACTTTAGTAACTCTAGCAACTCTGAAACTAAAACGAAAATAGGCCAATGATAGGGTGATCGAAGGACCGTCGAGCAGTAGTAACTAAGAGGTTCGACATTGAGAAGATGAGGATGAGTCGAGACTTGAGATGTGAGCCGTAAACTAGTTCAACTAGTATCTAGTATAGGTGCACATGTAGGAGCCAATGTTAGAAAGCGTCTTATGACGTCGCTGCTCTTTATCACAGAGCTTTTACCTGCATTATAGGAAATGTGAGCACATGGTGTAGAGTCTACTCGATTTATTGAGACTACTTCATCATTATCACGACTCTGCATGTGCTTTTACAGACAAATTTCATGAGATTGGTAAGATGGAGGATCAATATAAGAAATAGAAGAAGTTACTTGTTGAATAACTAGGTCTGTTTGTTGATAGGGCCATCAGAGGCATTGGGGTTGTATAAAGACTTACATTGCCCGGATGGATGATATGGTGTCGAGACCAGAGGCTACCCGCAGGCGTAAACAGGACATAGAATCACGAGTGACCCCAAGCTAACCACAATGGCATATCATAGCATTTAAGATAAAATGACATGAAATCTTGTGTGGAAGCTAAAATCTATAATATGACTAAAGTAGGGAATACCTAATCACATTTGAATAACATCTTGAATAATAGTTTACAATACTAGGTTATAACTTTCAAAGTCTAGAATGATTCTAACTATGTTTGAATAAAAGCCTCTAGTGACTAGAGATGTGGGACGTACCAAATTAACTTTCTATGACTCACGAAACTAAAAAGGAAAATGAATAGAAACTTATGCAATCATCCTTGAAGAATGAGGACTGCGCGCTAATCTGTTGAGCTGGAGATCGGGAACCGATCTTTGTGTGATCTGAGCGTTGAGGACCACAGACCTATATCACGAGAATATGTAGCGTAGAGTATGCATCGATTACTTGAAAGGTATTGAGCATGCAAGATAAGATAAATTTGAATAACATATACATAAGCGAAATAAAGCATCTTGATCAATGATATAAGATGAGCATGAAGAATATACTAACCGTGTTGAATATGAACTAAAATGAATGCAATGACAAGTTGATAACATATTGAAACTAAATCTTGAACTATAATTGATAACCTAGTCAATGCACTAGAATCGGTTGTAGGAGCTATAAATAACTTGACATAAAACCACGTGAGCTAAGCGTGGAGTCTGATGTATCACTGTCGAGAGGACCTAATATACCTTGCCAAGGGTATAAA
The DNA here is from genome assembly GCA_035578085.1 of Solanum pinnatisectum. Lineage (NCBI taxonomy): Eukaryota > Viridiplantae > Streptophyta > Magnoliopsida > Solanales > Solanaceae > Solanum > Solanum pinnatisectum. Next base: position 532,667 of record JAWPEI010000051.1, read on the forward strand.
GGCATGGTGGCGTGATCACGAAATCGATGCCCGTAGGAGGACTTAACTCGGGGGGCACGTAGTTACGGGACTCACGAGGTGAAAAAACCTGAGTCGACTCGATCTTAAGCCTACTCACAATAGAATGTATGAAATATAACATTATTGACATAAATTGGATAGCTTGAAGTTTGACATGCTAAGCGAAAATACAGCATTAAGTATTGATAATGAAACATTTGAAAAATGATGCATGTATATCTGCGTAAACTAACCTAGCAAGTTTAATTCATGAACTAAGCGACTACATAACTAGGGTTCTAAATTTCATGCGAGAATTAAGCAGCGTAGTTATGAAGAATATTCTTATTAGGATTAATCTAATAGTTAAATCAACTATGACAATGCGAGTTCTAGAAAACCCTAAGTCTAAACATAATGAAGGGAATCAAGAATCTTGTGAAATCGCATGCACAGTGGCCAATTCCACGGAGAATCTTTGATTTGGAATTTGGGCCAGGAAACTTGCTGTGTTCTGGGAGAGGGCTTGGTTGATGCTTTCTCTCTTCTTTTGCTTGGTTTGATCAATTTCTTTTAGAATGAATTGGTTAAGGTAAGTTCTGATTAAGTTAATAGGCTCAAATTGACCAAAACAACATAGTTTGGGGTTAAGCGACATAGTTTGGGTGTCTAACGCATAGGAAAATGCCTAGCGACCTCTGCTTAAAAACTATCGGAGCTGACGATGGGCTTTGATCATGGTGGTCAGTGACCTATGGTTCCGTCTGGTTAGTCGTTGACTTCAAAGTGGGATGCAGGGATCTGAACCACGGCCTGGACCATGGATCGTAGTTTGACTTACGGTCCATAGGTCCTGGCGTCAGTCGACCCTTAGCTTAGAATTTTTGGGGAAGGAGGCTGCGGTGGTCAACCACGAACCCCTGCGGTCCATGGGTGGTCGGTTGGTAGCACTGCAGCCAATTTTCTGCGATCTGGTCTTTCTGGCATCGAGGTGTTACATATGGAGTCCCAGTTAATGATTGATTGTGAAATTTGACCATTGTCCAGATTGGCGAGTTTATAGTTAGACTTGCCAATCTAAAGTGACATTGCTTAGTTAAGTGAGAGCCCATTAAGTGTTCTTGATTTCCAAATATTGAGGATTGGGAGGAAGAGACATTTATTGATGTACTCATTATAGGCAAGTGTAACAACCAGTGGAAGTCGAATTGAATGGAAAAGTTGCATTTTTGGCAGAGGTAATGTCCTCTGAAGCCATCCTACGGACCATAGGAAGTCCTGGACTATAGAAATGGGCCTTATGAAGGGCTTTCATTTGATTGGGTTGAGTTTTAAGAAATGTGAAGTCTCGATGTTTGACTACAAGTAGGCGGGACTAGCCGTAGGGTGTTCTACGAGCCGTAGGAGGGTTTTAAATAAAAGTGATCGAAACTTAGTGAAATTTTAGACATAAAGTTGGATTCTGAGAAGAGATCTACAAATCGTAGAATGGAAGATGACACTGTAGAATGGTTTTGTGGAAGTTGAATGGATTTTTAAGCCATAATGTGAGTTACATGGTTTGCGAATAGTCAGTAGAAAGACCCTACGAATCGTAGGTCCAAATCGATTGACACCTTTCGATAGTTTTGATTAAGGGTGCTTTGATCCTTTTGTACCCGATTAACCCTAAGCTAAGTCGATTTTGCCACTATAACTACCCTATAACCGTTTTTACTCATTAAACTAAGCCTAATTTTCTCATTAACTCAAAATCTCCTAAAACCCTCAAGTCTTCTTCTCCGAAATTCTCTCTCGATCTTGAGTGAAGGTGGGGTTTCAAGCTTGAGTCTCATTCTCTTTTGCATTCTTGGGGCTTTGATTATCAAGGTATGTAGAGATTCGCAATGAATTTCTTTCATCCATTAGGTCGAAAAGAATCTCAATATCGATTTAATTTCACCCAATTCTGAGGTTTCATGTAAATCTCCATGGATCTATTTATTTTCAAATCTTATTATGCATGATTTGATTGATTATGGTTTTAATTGATTTCATATGGACTCGTGCTATGAACATGAACTATGCATTATGTATGAACATGGATTAAGATTATGAAAGCTATGCATGTTTATGAAAAGGATGATTTATGAACTATGGATATTTTTGAGATATATGATTTGTGAAATGTTTTCTTACATATGAATGAAATCATGATTTAGATACTTAGACATGATGTTTATTATGAAGAAACTTATGGAATCATGGTTTGAAAGGAGCTACTACGATGAATTTTGATTGGATTGGTAGTCTAATTGTTTCTTTACAAATATTTTGATATGAATATGATTATGTCTTTTAGTTTAGTTTACTTAGCACCCGAGGACTTTGAGATGGAGACTCTCTCCCGTTAGTAAGTCGGGTCTCTAGAAGCGATTTCCCGCTTTTCTCAGGCTCACGTGTCCTAAGCAGAGATTGTCTTAAATGACCCGCTAGCTAGTGGATCCATGTGCAATTATGAATGAATGGGACAGTCTACCTTTGGCAAGTAGATTCCATGCACCCCAGATTAGTAAAGATTCATAAATTCCATTGAAGTATAACTCCATTGGTCTTATTGTTGGTTAACGGAATTAAACATCATGAAATGATTATGATTAACCCGAAAGGTTATTATGAAACCTGTCAAATGATTTCAAGTATGAATCAACCTTGATTATGACTCGAAGTATTCTTTAACAAGGCTTTTACTTATGTTTTACTTAGTCATACGTATTATGTTTTAGGTTCCCCGTTGACATGCCTATGTTTTGCATTTTCCATACTTAGTACATTCAATGTACTAATGCATACCCACTGCTCCTATTATCTTATAATATAAGATTCCGACCTTCTCCTTCATGGACATTTTCTTAAGATGGATTACTGCATTCTTTGATCATTGAGTGGGAGATTCCTCGTACTTGAGGCAAAGACATGGACACTTTATTGCTTTCATTGTATTTTCAGGTTTTAGGACTTCTATGTGGTGTATGAATTGCACTGACCACTCTTATCATATAGAAGCTTGTATCAGGACTTACTTGATGGTCGCATGTTTCTTAAGTACTCTTGTTGGTATCTTTTATGTCATGCTTATAATTTGGAGGCTTATATGTGTTATATCTCTTGAGTTGTATTGTTTATTAAGTCATCTTTCTTTATGTCAAAGTGGCTTATTTAGGGTATCTAAGACTCAAGGAGGTGGTGGGAATCGATATTCTATTCATTTCGCCAAAAGTAATGGCAAGAGTCGCCCAGGAAAATGTTTAGTCATTAAGGATGTTTGCTTCGGTCGTGGGAAGAGTGGTCGTAAGATGAAAGATTTCCATTTATATGCTTAGCACTAATAAGGAAGAGATGGTAGATATGCTGCATCTTAGTGGTTTTTAGTTCGAGTTCTCCTTGTATGCGAATAGGTTTTATGGTCTTGAGTCGAGTAGGAACATGAGAAGGTTCTCCAGGATCTTTTGTGATGGGTATATTAGAAGTCTTTATCTTGGTTTTATATTCTTTGCTTGATTCGAGGGTTTTACATTGGAATTATTTACTCACTTATGTTGCCATGGGATTAAGTGTTGGTCCTAAAATCTTTTCTAATCCTTTTATTGTCTCTGAACTTACATTTGTGTGAGTTCTCTTTTGTTGCTAAGCGAGTTTTATAAAGCACCACTATTTTTTGTTTCTCAGCGAGAGACACTTTCGTGTTGATCTTGACATATTAGATTTGATGTTATTCTTTGGATGGATTTTCTTCATTAATTGTATGCTTATAGATTGTAAGACCTCGATTGGTCCATTCAAGGTTTGGAATGAACCTATCTTAGAATGGAAAGGGGAAATCATTCTCACAAAGAAGTTAACACGTAACAATTAAGTACATAGAAAATTTCCACAATATCAACGTCCCGAAATTTACTATTAATAACTTTATTAGGATTCTCTGCCCTTGTCACATAGAACAAACCATAACCTACACCTCAAACCCAAAAAATAAAGTCGAAGCAAGCTAATTCCCTAATGTCAACTTTTTCTTTTCTCGATGATGCCTCAAACTTGTTTCCAATCCTCAAGTATGCATAATTCATAAGAGAAAACGAGTTTGTAGATATCTATATTACTATATATCTGAAGTCTAGACTCAAAAACCTACCCAAATCTATAATCAAATTCCTAGGGTACATTTTGATACCGGCTCCCTATATAAAGATTCTCGTATATCTAATTTCCAAACTTCACGATTACATCTCAATCTCCTCAAATTTCCATAAATTCAATGGTACATTCATATAATACAATACACCTAATATTTAATTATCTATCACCTAATATTTAATTATACATCTACAATATATCAAACTTAGTTTATAATATAATAACAAATTATACTAATTAAAAATAGGAAGCAAATTAGTTACGAACCGATTGGTGACGAATTATGTTAAACTCTTAATCATTTGCACCATAACTAAAAATGTTATCTTTCAATTTCAATTTATTTTCAACCCACCACTCGTGTCTTTCAATCATTAGTAAATAGGGAGGACTAAACCTTATCAAAAGTAATCAATAGGACTGCTTTTACTTTCACTCCATAGAATTCAAATGAAAATTACGTACTTTCGAGGTATACATCACCATATAGTACTACTAGGTTGTCCTCTCTCTTCTAATTAGGATACCAAACCCAACATTTAAACTCTAGAGTAGTTTTATGAGCGAAGACACATTGCGGCTGCTCTCGTCTTACATCGGTAAGTCATCTTCCTCAATTTGTTTTTAATTATTTAGGGCAATAATTGCTTGAACTACCAAATAAATAACTATTAAATTCCACTAATTTTTTCCTACTGCATGGGACATGTGGTAGAATGATAAACTAAATTATGGATTTGTGTCTTAACTACCAAGCCTAATAAGAAAATAATTATTTAATAAATACCCTCCGACTAAATAACAATATTTAAGCGAATAGTTCAAGATTCTCATTTAAAATTTATGGAAAGAAGTCAAAGAACAATTCTAGTGATCAAATAGGTCTAACGAGTCGTTACATGGAAGTTACCAATTTACTCATAAACCGTTACGTCCTCGAATGATCCCGAAGAAGCGAGGTGAGAAAGGAGTACTTGAATCGATAAAAAAGGTGTGGATATCTTTCATTGCATATCATTACTAGAGTTAACTTCCAGAGTGGATTAACTTGTTGGACCATTCACAAAATGCACCGATCTCTTTTGATATCGAAACATGGACCTCCTGCTCTATAATATTACACCTGGAAATGGCGTAATTTCCATCCAATGATATTTAACTTTAACATAGAACCATGAAACACATAGTCTTGACTCCACTATGACAACCTTGGAGGAAGAAAGCCAATTCAGTAGAGTCATTTCTCTCGACACGCTCCAAGACTGGCAACGACAAAATATACTTGAGTGCTAAACACCTCATACACAAACCTAAATCCATACTTGCATTGGGTGAAACGCCAAGACAATGACTTACTCTATCTCCATAAACTCCAAATCCTTACAGATCTTTATCTCGCATCACTTTGTGCGCATACCTCTGCGAGATGCTTTAGAAGCTTCTCTTGAATGAATTTCACCTTATCTAACAATTTCCTCGAAGACCGGTACCACTAGGTCTCACCTAAAGATGCAACAAAAATAACCCGATAGAAAACCGTCTACATCTCATCTGATACATAAATGCCGGAGACCATATCCAAATATTTGAGTGATAGATATTTATTTGTACAAAAGAGTTTAATCGAAATTAAGACTTCCGATGACCACCAAAATCTATCCACGCACCGCATGCCAGAATGTATCCTTGACGCTTGAATTATTTTCTGTGCACGAGGGAGAAATGTGGTACTAAGATCAATTTAGTACACAATTACGAGGCTGTAAGGTCTCTCAAAAGATTAGAAGTAAACTATGCTAACTCTGCTCGATATGATGGGAAATCAAAACTCCATGTAATTAAACAATCTCACGATATCAGAGTTTGACTAACTTCTACGACATTATAAGTCACCACACGACTAGAATGGAAGCCCCTTGAAATTTAGTCAACTTTATAAAAATCACCCGTATGCTCGAGATCAAACTTATCGATGTCTTTGGAAGACCAGCGCTACATGAGGGATTAATTAGTGTCTTTGACCACGAAGGAAAAGATCAAGTTGGAGATGAAGCGGAGACGATGCGATCGTCGTGTGAACAATTCCATGAAAGCGATGCTATATCAGCCCCAATTATCCCGAGCGCGAAGATCTCTGCGAAGACAAAAATTTGCTGAAGCGGTTCAGAAAGCGGACGAAAGGGTAGATAAGCGCGCTTGGACGTATTTTTTACCTTTGACTATAAATACTAGTTTGAATTTTTTATCTTAGTAGGCAATTTTAGATACAACATTTTATTTTCTAAGTTTTCAAGTAGAGAACATTTTTGCTTGGCTTTTGAAGATTTGAGACTTAGATTCAAGAAATCTAGACTTCGTTTAAAGTGAATGCTCGTCATATCCAATTGATGTTACTTTGATTTGGTTGCTCATTTTTATTGCTTCCTTTTCTCTGTGTCTAGCTAAAACCCCAATTCTTGGAGTGTGATTTTGTGAATATGGGTTAAATTTCTGTTGGGTATTGCTTTATTGTTAGTACATTTGCTTTGCATTTAAATGTGATTTAGTTTTTATTAGTTGTGTTTGAACTTCAATGGGATTGTAGTTCTGCAAATATGATTTCATCTCTTAGTGTTTTTGGTTTTTGCTTGAGAGGTTTTAAAACTAAGACTACTAAATCGATGGCATGGAAATTGGTTATTGAGTTTGTCGTGGAGTTAACTTGAGAAGAGTTAATCCTATGACTTTTCCCACATGTAATCTAGCTTGAGAGAGTGAATAGGCTTGTCTGAAGAGGCTGTGTTAAAAATGACAACTCGGTGTTGAGAGAAAGCCGAGGGATTGATTCGAGTAAAGTTGCAACAGAGAGAATTTACCTCCACTTAAATTCTAGCCTAGTTACAAATGTTAGGCAGTGACTACTCAAATACCATTTGCAGGTGTAGTAGTTTATCCCGTATTTCCTATCAAATCCTAAAATTAGATCTCCACTGTATTAAGTATATTTTTGTATTTTTGCTATTTTAGTTGTTAATCGACTCTAGACCCACAATGGTAATTGTATTCATTGTGACCACGCCCAATTATTATGTTTTTACTCGATAATGTTTTTAAATTTATGGTTAACTCACAGCATATTCGCGCTTAACTCTTGAATTCTCGAGCGGCTCACTTGGGATTCGTTTTGACCGATTCGGTTGGGTTATGTATTACTATTATGCGATCGTAGACACTTGAATTGGAAGACGTGTGCGATTACGCAAACATCAAAATGGCTGTGCATTCTTGATGGTGTTACTTGGGAATTATTATTTAAGTCGAATTTTCTTTTATTAGTCGTGGTTACTCCGCATGCTTTTAGTTTTGTGCGATTGTGTGCTTTGAAGAGGTGAGTCTAATGCATGAGCTCGCGAGCAAATGGATTTCCTCGTTAGAAGTAATAATGTTCGGGATCCACGTCTAACGCCCGAGCAATTGGAGGTGGCGGATCGTGAGACATGAGCAGGTTTAAATGATAACTCGATGTCAACTCATGAGAATTCCCGATATAGTCCTCATGGCTGTTTTTACCAGTATTGGTCGGAAGCGAGTTTTGCGGCGGATCGACATTACGGGTGGCATTGCCAAAATGGCCGTATGCGATGTGATCCAACTCTTGATCACGTAGCCACAAAAAACCCGTGAAGGACTTCATGGCCAGCCCTGGCCAGTGACTCAGATGGATGAGTTGCGAAAAGATAGTGGAGATCGAAGTCTCGAGTAAAAGAGGAAGGATAAATACATCCCGCCATGCGTGGCGAAGAAGGCATAAGAATGAGAATATCGGAAGATGCTCAATCATTCTCGCAGAGTAACTAAGCGCCTTGATAGAGTGTTGGACAAGATGAAGGAGAACATCGAGGTGATGAAAACGGATGATTGGTTCATTCGGATCTATCGATTCTTTCGAGGCATGGAGTGTTCGCTTTGCCTGAAACCTAACACTGACAAAAATAGGGGGTTGCCCTGGTAATCTTTATGGCTAACCCAAAATTAGGTTTAGTGTTGACTTCACGTCGTTATACGATGTTAACTAAAACGTTGTTTGGGGCTAACCAAAAACCTTAAAATGCTTTATTTTGTCTTTATAAATAATGGTGTATTGATTATGCGGAGTTTAGTGTGGAAAGTGTTTGAAAAATACGGTGTGGCATTAGTCAGTCGGTGAGTCGCTAAGAAAATCGTGACTAGCCACAATTTCTTATTTGACAGGAATATCTTGAGTGGATGCAGTAAACTCGGCGTGCCTTGGAAATTATTAGTAGTCGCGCGGCCGTACTCAGCGATCTGATGGAACGCGATTTAGGACCCCAGCTAAGCTGGAAGTCTATAAAATTTGGTGAGAAAAATAGAACATAGCGTGTCGCGAATGGATAAGCAAGCTCGAATAACGTCATGCAAGATAGGCGAAAAATGGACGATTAAATCAGTCGAAAGGTTTAAAAGTTTCCTAACTCATTAATTTTCCCACTCCTTTTATCTTCCCGAACTACGCCTGTGTGGTTCTGTATTTTTGCATTTTTGAGTATTTGATTTGTGTTCGAAGTTGGATTATTCTTGCTTTAAGCGTTTGATCTCTTTGTCGACATGAAAGGTTGGTTTTTCGATGCCACAGTTTATTGTAAGAAAATTTTGCTCATTTGCAATACTTTTGATCTTGTTGAAGTGTTAGTCTGCGATGAACCAGTTATTTACATCGTGATTTAATTTGATAATTTTGCACAGTAGTTGTAGTATTGAATTCAAGTAATTGTATGCCTTAAAATGGATTAAAATTTAAGGGGTTGTGTTTGGTATTATGGTCTGCCTTAATTTAGTTAATTGCATGCTTTAATTTTGTTT